>PVIC010014924.1:0-35897 GCA_004025085.1 Thryonomys swinderianus
GGGTAAAAATGAGAATTAGCTTGTGGCGTATACTGGTACAAATTTCCCAATGTTATATGTGATTTTGAGATGTATATAAATTGTACCAATAAAGAATTCAATAAAAAAGGACAAATCTGGACTCAGAATGGTCGCACACAAGAGAGAAGGCGATGTGAAGAGACACGGAGAAGACCACGGAGAGCAGAGGCAGGGACTGGAACGACGCGGCCGAGGAATATCTGGAGCTACTGAAAGTCACAAGAAGTCAGGAAGGCTCCTTTCCTACAGGTTTCAGAGCCGGGTGCCCCACAGCTACTGGTAACCTGTTACAGCAGCCACGGGAAACTAAAATAGCAGTACCATGTGCCACCCCAGTGAAGGACACCCGAATCTCTGCCTATGGGGATAGCATATTCTGGCACAAGGGCAAAAAATGATGCAAAACTACTTGTTTACTTGGTTAGCTGCTTTCATGTACTGCTGGAGACGAATGGCCAAACCTCGTTACTGACCATATGACCACAGAGACCCTAGGATATTTACTGTCTGATTTTACAGAGACTGCTTCCCCACCTCCCTGTTCCAGTGGACAGGGAAAGACAATAACCCATGTGCACTGAGTTGCTCGGTTTGCTAAAAGGTGCTATGAGCAAAGGGAGAGAGCTCAGGTGTGAGCGGTGGGCTGCAATTAACATCAGGGGATCATCAAAAGACGCAGGCAACCTGTAAGCCAAGATTAGGAAAAGGAAAGGGAACAAATCCCACTCACATCTGGAAGATGGGGTTCCAGGCACAAGAAGGAGCCAGTGCAAAGGTCCTGGGGCGAGATGGGCCTGGCCTCTTCAAGAAGTAGCAAGAGACCTAGAGATGGAGGTCACATGAGCAAGGAGGTTAGAGGGGCAGAGTCTTGTGGACCACTGCAGACATGCGCTTTGGTGGTCAATGAAGGGCAGCAGTGGAAGATTTTGGCAACAGCCACGCACGTTCCCTCAATCCTAACAGCTCACTCTGGGTCGTATTCAGAGGTAGGTTTTCTTTCACATTATGAAATACCACGCAGGCACTGAGGTTGCTCAAAATAACAAATGATTACAGAAACTCGCGTTGGTTAAACAGTTCCATCAAAACCTGAATTCCCACATGAGGAGCAAAGACCAGGGGTGGGAGCTCAACATGTGCCCAGCAACCATCCACGAAGCGAACATGTTCCTGCCACTCCCGGCTGTGACCTTGCCTTGACCTTTAACCATATACACACACTCAGACGTGTGTGAAAACAGGCTGGTTTAATGATGGCTGTCTGCACACTCTACATTTATACCCTTTCACACAGGAATTCCACACAGCTCAGCGCTCAAAACACCTACTAATCACAAAGATAAGCCCCTTTGCAAGGCATGAGGCTGTGAGCTCACATCCCTCCTGAAGCTCCCCAGTTTCCAGGTGACCAAAAAGGGAGGGTTTTACAGAGCCTCAGAGAACATCAGCCATAGAGATTTAGTCTTGATCTATCTGTTCTATTTTTCAGAAAACTTTGCTAGAAAGCTTCATGGGAGTCTCCTTACGCTTGTGGTCCCTCTATTTTTCTCACATAAAACAAAAGACTTATGTATCTGGAGCAGACTGGGAAGACAGAGACAACCAAAATAATAGAAGACTGACACAGCAAGCCATTTGAAACTGTGGGCTATTTATTAGATGTGAATATGTAATGGAGTAATCAGAGGCATTTCCACATTAGGCACAGTTGCTTAAATTAAAATTGAAATGGAGTCATAAAACTCTCATGAACTAATGCTGTTAGCTAAAGTCGATAACAACACGGACTTGGGTTTTGTTGGTATCTGTGGGGCTCCACGTGGATTTGTATCACGACTGATGATCCCTGCCCAGTCAGTGGGCAGCTCAGTCCACTGATGAAAAACTGTAATCTACCTCCATCAGGTGCCCTTCCTCAGACTTCCACCTACACAGCTGTTGAAAGTCTTGTGGTCCATTCTGCTGCTGAGTCGGAAACACTGAAGACCTCTTCGATCTCTCCCTTAGTAAGAGTAGGTTGAATTAATGAGATTCACCATTTTCAAAACACTGTTGCTTCTTAAAAAGTAACCAAAGGCAGAAAGATGGAACTGAAATATGATGTAGATCAGGGTCTCTCAATCGTGGCAGCACTGATATTTGTGGCTGGACCGCTCTGTCAGAGGAGGAACTGACTTACTCAGTACGGTATTTGAGCCCTTAGCCTCCAGCCCTGTGCCCATGTCAGCTGCACTATCTCCCAAAGATGTCTGCAGACATTGCTATGTGCCCCTTGGAGTACAGTTAAACTCTCCACTTCCCAGCTGAGGACAACAGGACCAGATAGCCACAGTGATGAGGCTATCAGGAAGGTAGCCAGATGCAGGGCCCATTAAAACTTCCAAGGAAAGGCATGTCCCTTACCTGGCTGACGTCAGGGCTACAAATCAAAAAGATATGGCAGGGTTGAGCCGATACCCAGGCCACACTAATGACCTGTACCAACTGATACATTTTCAGTTTGGACTACAGGAATCTCCCATCACACGGTTTTGACTTCTCTTCCAAACGTGGCCCTTAGTATCAACAGACATAGTTCTCTTACTTTACTTTTCCCACAGAATATTTATGTCTCTCTCTGCTGTTCGAAGTCCATTTCTGTGCCTGTCAGAAAAGTTATGCAGTCTTATTGTCACAAGCCTTGGGTACACTAGTTGCATTTTGAACCTACCAATCCCTAAAGCCAAGAGTTGGTATTCTTCATTCTGTCACCATGGCCACATTCCTCAGCCACTGAGATAATGACTGACAAATGGTCCAGGAGTGGGGGAAATTCAGAAGAGGCCAGCACCATGTCTTAGATTTTTAGTACAAAAATCTACACAAAAGCTCTTACCTACCTGTGAGACAAAGGCAGAAATCAATTCTGCAACTTTTAAACACTCACCATGCTTGCTTCGGCAGCACATATACTAAAACTTTTAAACACTCACCAAATCCAAAGTGACTGAATAAAACTGAAAGTCTCGTATTCACAGCTTACAAACAGATATGCTGCAAAAATACATCAGCTACCAAGTCTGTTATTTGAGGAACACAACTCATCCTTCCTTAAGGACAGTATGCTGAGCGACACAGTCATGCCAATTTGCATTTATAGAGCGCATGTTTAATTACAAAGTACATTTGGGTCCATTGTTTCAATCAGCCTATGAAACAGTTGTATGAAATATTTAGGGAGTATGGTCCTGTGTTCAAAGAAGAAAATGTTGTTCGTAGGAGTACATGGGAAACAACTCACGGGAGACTGTTCAGCCCCTACTGTTCTTCATGGAGAGAGGCCCTGAACATATGGGTAACCATGAGTCTGTGGGAAAATGTTCCCAGTTTCAGTGGCGCAGTGGGTATTCGGCTTGTTACTGTTGGCTCAATGACTCTCTTCTCTCTTCTCTCCCCGCTTCTAAAAGGCTCAGTGGAATTTAGAACCTCATCTGAGTCACTGCAAAAAATGCAGCACAAGGAAAGGCTCAGGCCATGAGCCCGGGGTCCTCTCCTGACCACGCAGCCGGGCTCAGTTCTTGACTAACACTTGACACCTGATGCATCCACTCACCCAAACCACATTTCATCGTCTCTCCCCCACACTCCGCAGCAAAGTCGTGCTGGGGGCACCCACACCTAGGCCCTGAGCTCTGGGAGCGCGGAGGGCGGAGCGCAGGCCCAGTGTGGGAGGGAGGAAGAGAACCTGGGGCAGTGTTGGGAGAAACACGAAGCCCCCAGAGAAGACAGGAGAAGGCGGTCTCCACTCAGAGTCCCTTCACCTCTCACCTCAGTTTCTTCCCACTGAATGAGCCCCCAGAGCAGGTGAGAAGGCAGCTGGCTGCAGAGACAAGAAAAGCCAGGAGAGAAACAACACCATGAGGCAGGACAAAAGGAAAAGGACGAAGAGCTCAGGGCCACAGACTGATCACGGAAGGCCGCCTCCTTGGGCAGGCTTGATTCAGGCTCATCCATTTGTTTAACATAGACACACAGAGGAGCTCTTTACCTATGCTTCACAGACCTCACCAGAAAGGTGGTGCTCGCTTGTTAAAAAAATAATTTCCAGATTCCTCCACCCCGAGAGTCCAATTCCTAACTTAGGATGACCTGGTCCAGACGACCTGAAGATTGCCCTTCGGACAACACTGTCCTCGATCCTGTTTCCCAACAGGGCACACCTCCCCTGGGCAGCACCTCTGCCTCTGTTTGAGGTAGTAGGTGGTGGCTGTGTTCCAGACAGACTGTGAGCTGTCATTTATCTGCAGAGGGCCACAGCAGGGTTTAGTTACAGTCTACAAACAAGTCTCTCACTTGTTTTGTGTCATTTAGATTTCTGGCAAACATCACCGGACTGACAACTAGAAGTAAGCTTCATCCCAACCTTGCAGCTACCACTTAAAATATGGCTGGAATCAACGGCTGGCTGCAACACCCTTTGGAAGAGCATCCAAGGTGAGAAATATGTCCTCATAGTTTGGATTTGATATGAGAAGAGAGAAAAAACCCCACTTGGCACCAAGTCAAAGACTGAAGTATGTGATCCAGGAGGGACGGGTGACTTTACATGGAAGGCTTGACATCCTGCCAGGACTCAAGCGAAATCACGCTGAGCACAGGAAGAGAGAAGGAAGAGCTCTGATCTTTCCCAGGAAGGGCGGCATGGAAGCTAGAACTCACTGGGGCAGGTACATGGGCTTCAAAAACCGTAACTGTTCTAGGTTTTGACAATAGGAACACAGTTCTCCCCAGTTCTGTGCATTCCTACATCTTCCCCTGGAGAAGAGGGCTGATCGTGGTAAGGACGGGGCAGGCCCTGGGCAGGGACTCACCTTGCCAGTGATGCTTGTAGTCACACATGCGGGACAGGGCGATCATCATGGCGCAGTACAGGGGCAAGATGGCAGCACAGAGCCGCCAGCTCTTCCCCCTCCCACTCTCCGTGAAGCAGTGCAGCTTGCCCGCCAAGTAGAATGTCGTAAAACCGAGTCCCGAAAAGGCAACTGCCAAAAAGAAACAGCAGGCATTACTCTAGCTGTTGGTAAGTGGCAGGCAAGGCAGGAGGTAGTGTGGGAGACATCTTGGTTTTAGGCTCGCAGTAGACAGGTCCCCCTGGCTCTAGGAGACTACAAAAACATCCTGGTCTCATCGTATTTCTTTAATGCCCTGTCATAAGCCTTAAAAATATGCTCTTGACCTTATCACATTTCTCTGACAACTGACATGACCCCAGAGAGCATGTACCTAACTGCTTCAGAGTAAAAAACCCCACAGTCATTATAATACCATTGGATTGCAGTTCTGGCTTCTCTGGTGGGCTTTGACAGCCGTACTGATTCTGTCTAGGCCCAGATAAAGTCGAAATCTCTCCCTCCCAATGTGAAGGTGTGCACTTTCAGTTAATTGGACCACACACGCTAGTGACCACACCCGAACACTCCCCACATTCTAGAAATACAAAAAACGGAGCCAACACTAGAACTCACTGCAGTTGCCACCTCTGGCTCTGCCTAACCTTTGTTCTTGAGGTGAGCTTTTCTTACTGACAGTTACCACCTCTCAGCCCTCCTGTGTAAAACTTTCCAAGTGTACTTTAATCTCCAGTCAAAAACAGATGGGGCGCTGGGAATGGTGGCCCACGCCTGTAATCCCAGCACTCGGGAGGCGGAGACAGGAGGATCGTTGAGTTCGAGGCCTGTCTGAGCTCCACAGTGAGCTCAGGGCCAGCCTGAACTACAAAGTGAGACCCTGTCTCAAAAAACAAACAAACAAACAAACAAACAAACAAACAGATGGGGCTACTCTGAGTCATATTCACTCTTGAGTTTTCTCATCAGCCCATTCCCACTGTGAAGAGTACATTTTCCTTTAATACATTTCTACCTTTGTTATTACTTCTATGTGTGTCCTGCCCAGTTCTTTTTTTTTTAATTGAATTCTTTATTGGTACAATTTATATACATCTCAAAATCACATATAACATTGGGAAGTTTGTACCAGTATATGCCACAAGTTAATTCTCATTTTTACCCATATCCCTACCCACTCCCCCCTCCTCCCCCCTTTATACATGCTCTTTTATTTTCTTTCTGTATCTTTTATTTTCTTTCTGTATTTATTCCTTCCCCTCATCGCATTCCCACACCAAGTTTCCTATAGAAATATTCCACTCTATAAAAGCTGTCCTACTTTCTAGAACTCATTTGCATCTACAGGTGTTCAGGCCAAAGAGAAGATCCGGAAATTGTCTATCTGTGATCTATTGATTTCACTTATTAGTATATCCTCCAGGTGTCTCCATTTGCACCTAAATGGATCGATCTTGTCATTCTTTATGGCAGAGTAATACTCCATTTTGTAGAAAAACCACATCTTCTTTATCCACTCTCCAGTTGATGGACATTTGGGTTGTTTCCAAGATTGAGCTATCATGAACTGAGCTGCTATGAACAATGGTGTACATCTGTCTTTCCAATGTGAGTTTTTAAATTCTTTTGGGTATATTCCTAGCAGGGGTATAGCAGGGTCAAATGGGACCCCTAGTCCTAGTTTTCTGAAAAATCTCCACACAGATCTCCACAATGGTTGCACCAGTCTGCAATCCCACCAACAGTGGAGAAGGGTTCCTTTCTCCCCACAGCCACGCCAGCATTTATTGTTGGTTGATTTTGTGATCGCGGCCATTCTTTGTGGAGTGAGATGGAATCTCAATGTTGTTTTCACTTGCATCTCTCGAATGACCAGAGATGTTGAGCATTTCTTCATATGTTTCTTGGCTGCTTTGACTTCTGCCTCTGAGAAGTGTCTGTTCATTTCAGTTGCCCATTTTTTGAATTGGGTCTTTAAACTTGGGGAGGCTGATCTGTTTGAGTTCTTTATATATTGTCGATAATAGCCCTTTGTCTGATACACAGCTAGTAAAGACTTTTTCCCATGTTGTTGGTTGTCTTCTAGCAGTGCCAGCGACTTCTGTGGCTGTGCAGAAGCTTTTCAGTAGAATGAGATCACATTTGTTGATTCTTTCTGCTAGTTCTTGTGCTATAGAGGTTTTATTCATAAAGTCTCTGCCTAAGCCAATGTCTCCAAGAGTTTTACCAAGCCTGTTTACCAGCAGGCTTATTGTTTCTGTTTTAATGTTTAAGTCTCGTATCCACTGTGAGTTTAGTTTTGTGCATGGTGAAAGAGATACGTCTAGCTTTAGCTTTTCCTGCCCAGTTCTTTAGTATACTATATATTATATATTATAATGTATAGACAAATAAGCCCAAACTTTTTATTCGGTTATTTGTGGTAACAGAAATGAAACTTGAAGACATCATGTCATGTGAAATAAACATGACACAGAAAGACAAATGCTGTGTATTCTTACTCATATGAAACAGCTAAAAGATGACCTCAAAGAAAAGAATAGAATAGTGATCAGCAGACTGGAAGAATGGGAAGAGAAGGGACAGAGAGAGCTGTGACAATACTAAAGTATAGTTAGTTCAGAGGAAGTAGTTCTAATATTCTATAGAATTATAGTAGAATATAGTTACATAGTCTGCAACAATTTATTATGTATTTCAAATTAACCAGAAGTAGCCAAAGTTTCCCAACATAAAGAAATGTTAAATGTTTGAGGCAATAGAAATCTAAATTACCCTGATTTGATCATTATACATTGCATACAGCTATTGAATTATCATACTTTACCCAGTTAATATATAAGAATATATGACAACCAAAAAAAGAATTAACACTGAAAAAAAACCCCACAGTTGTAGCTCAGTGAGCTGGAAGGTGGGTTTCTGAGGTCTTTGAATAATGGCCCTCCTCTCTAGTTATACCTAGACCCAACTTCAATGCTGAGAAAGTTTTAAAAGTCACTGATAGCCACATACCATCACCAGACATTCTGTCTGTGGTGTCTGGGAGTGATTCCTGGCTGCACATACATATAAATGTCTGTGGGGCATGAGTATTGCAACTCCCCCAAGTAATTGTAAGGCTGCCAGGAGTAAACATAGGGTTTTGTTGAAGTGAAGTACTATAGGTCCCTACTTTCTCTGGATGCCATTCTAAGCAAAACTTTCCTCTTGATTAGAAAATATCCCTGTAGGAGCAGTGCTCCTAGGTAACCAACCCTGACAGTAACTTGTGAAAACAGGTTTTACATACACTCTGCCAGCACCTCACAACTTTAAGAGACTGCCTACATCCTGAGTCCCAGCCTGAGCATTGTGCAGGAGCTTGGTACAAACGCAGAGTCTCAGGCTCACTGCAGACCTACTAAGTTAGAATCTGTACTTCACAATACCTACAAGGAATCAGTGTCTGCACTGAAGTCTTATAAGCCCTGACCTAAAACAATTCATCATCTGTATAAACTCTCTAAAGGTCTGTGTTAAGGAAATGAACTATGGGAAAAAATTTGGAAATTCTTCTGCTTAAAATTATTTATAAATATGGAAAAGTGGAAGTGATCAGTATATAGGCATAAATAAGCTAACTGTGACATTTCTATTCAGTAGGCTGTGATGCAACCATAACAACTGAGGTTATATAGTAATATCCCCAATACTTAAGAAACAATGTTAAATGGAAGAAACAAGATTCTGTAGTATAGTACAGTGGTGGCCCACTCATGGTGTGCATGATGTATCAGGCTTTTGATAACATCGAAAGCTCTACAAGTTTCACCATCACTGGAAAAGACCACAGGGTTAAGACATTCTGGTTATGACACATAATAATTAATAACGTGCAGCATTTTTAAACTACATTTAAAAATAATGTATCTTCTTAATGAGATCTTAGTTGTGAGCATAAGCATACCAAAGTAGAACATTTTTAGCAGCTGAAGTAAACAAATTTACAGTGGAATCTTCCCTTTTTAAATAAAATATTAAACCAGGTTTTCCTAGGTATAAAAATGAAGTGAAAGTAAAGAAGTATAAATAGGAGTGTTGCAGACATATATTTACTAAGCACACACTGTGCTTAAAGTAAGAGCACGTGAAACCCAGCCTTGCCCAATTGGAGTCTGGATGTTTTGCTAAGATAAAAGGGCATTAACTGATTTACATGGTTTTCCAAAGTGGCCCCCATTTGGCCACCATCCTAGCAAGTGCAATGGTTTCATAATTCTCATCCAGATCCACTTTTTCTGTTCTTCTATTCATTTATATTCTCCCACGAAATATCAGAGTGGGAGAGGCAGGGTGTTTCCCTCATCCTAAACTCTTACAGGAGGAATAATAGGCTTTATTCAAATCATATGGCTTAAAAAGGATACTCATCTAATTACAGCAGAAAAGAACTGCCCTGGGGCTTTGTTGGGTTATGGTTAAAAGTCTCCAAGATGAGAATCAGAAGAGAAACAGCCAGTCCTGGGTGTTGCCAAACTGTCTTCCCTCGGGAAAACAAACAGATTTAAAAGGGGGAGGGGGTGGAGCAATGAATTAAGTGGATGTTGAGTACAAATTTGTAAGTGTTCTCACAGAAAAAGAACCTAGATTAAAACAGAAAATCCATCAAATCAAGCTAATTATACCACCTTTACCTCTGGGACCTTCAGGGGATGGAGATTAGCCACGGATGCCTGGCTCAGGTGAGCACCCCAGCCTCCATATGACCCTGGATACCCCAGGGACTCTCATCTGACTAGCTCTTATGCTCACATGTAATTGGACAACTGGGACTACCACTGAACCGAGTTTTCCTGCCCAAAGACCAGCTATGACATATGTGGACCTGAGGACTTGATTATCTTCACCTTTGGGAACAACAAAAACCCTGATGCTCCCAGGTGCTGTGATGCTCCAGGGCAAAACTACAGTGGGACCTTCACCTATGCAACTCTTTATTTTTCTAATGTACCAAACATGCTACCCTCTGTGTGAGCTGTTACATTTGTTACTTCTGATGTACTGAAATCACTGCCCTCTGAGTGACATGTAACATTGCTTGTTCCAGATGTACTGAACAAAAGGTGTGGCAAGCTTGGCTCTGCCATCTTTGCTATCCAGAGTAGCATGGATCAGGCCCAAGTGCAGCTTCTTCTGTAAGTCTCATTTCTGCCTATGTATTTATTATTTTACCTTGTGCTGTCAGATTCACAGGAGACTAGAGCTTAACTGCAAAGGTTCTAGTTATGTTCCCTTCCCCGTTCCTTATATACAAGCTTTGCCTTATTCTTTGGAATACAGGTAAAAGATCTTTCCACATGGCAGGAGCAAGTACTGCATTGCAGCCCTTTTTGTGTCAAGCCTTGCTTCTGCAAAGGAAGCATCCACAGGCATTTTTAAAGACTGACTACAACACCTAGAGCCTGCAGACATCCAAACCACAGCCAGTCTTCTTTTCTGAACCTGCTATTGGGTCTTTGGACAATTTTTCTAAGCAACATTGCCTGCCTTCACTTTTCTAGGTGACAGGATGAATTTCCAATTTCATGCTAAACCTTATACTTGTTGCTTTCTCTCTGGCATTCATAACAGTTACTGAACTGACACCATGCCCTTTGACAAAAGCCTTCTGAGGCAATTCCTCTGGCCTGGGAGACACACCTGAGCTACAGGGAGCTCTGCTCCTGATTTTGCAGTAACCACCAGAGTCACAGCTAGATTCTATCAAGCCATACAGGATTCTTTCTGTGAATAAAGCTTTTGGAACCAGTGTGTACGTTCCACTCTGAGGTGTTGAGACTCATACCCATGAAGGCTTAGATTAAACTCAACCAGAAAAACAAGAAAAAGGAAGGTAATCAAATCCACCATTTCCATTTTCAACTACAGCATCTTATTCTCTTCTCAAAGAACATGTGAATTTGAGAAACTGAAGTGAGAAGTAGAGATATGAAGTCTTTTGTATTAGTATAGAACAAACTAGATGATACCCATTCTAAGCCAGTATCCATCCTTCCCTAGCTTCAGGTGAGATACAAAACCCAAACTGAGAATTCAAGGAGCTCATAAATAGTCTGAAAGCAAATGTCAGAGGCAGAAAATACAGAGAAAAGCAGACTGTAGACTCCTTGTGGAGCCTCAGCTTGCATCTTCAAAGAGAGTTTTGTGCTGGAAAAAGAACCAACTCAATTGCAGTGCAGAAAGAATTAAAAGAAAAACAAGGAAGTTGTTCAGACTAAGTGGCCATACTTTTGTCAACTCTGTAGAGGTTCTGATCCTGGGTGATAGGCAGGCATGAGGGGTAATATCAGTGCAGGAGAATTAAGGGTTTTTAAATGACAGCAGCCATTTTGCCTTCCCCATTTACCCCACACTGCATGATGAAAAACACTTATCAGTAACTCTAAATGTTTCTTCTCATCCTAGAGAGAGAGCTGGGAATAATTACAAAGATGGGAAGTGGTTTTGCATATCAGAACATCCTAATCTTCAGAAGGTCTAATCCTCAGGACAACTTTTCCTTTTTTCAGCCTTGATGATACCCCACAATGACCTGAAACATAAATATAAAAATAAGCCTTCAAAAGGGAGAAATTATCTTTTACTGTGAAGCCTTGAAGGGAACTGATAAAAGCTTGGGCAGGAGTCCAGTAAAGATAATGTTTTAATGAAAAATGATTTTATTTTACCTCCAAAAGCCTGAGTATAACATAAATTTTATGGTAAGATTTGAAGAGTAATGTGAATATTTGAGAAACAACAAAAAACCCAGCAGCCACAGACTTGCCAGCAGGGCCATCCAGTTCTCTTCTACTGGAGATCATGGATTTCTGGAGACACTCTTGGAACCATGGAATCGTGACTACTCTGCCTGCTGCCTTCTTGTACACTCCTTCTTGTATCAAATTTGCAGCCTACACTCCTTCTTGTATCAAATTCTGTAGCATATATGAATAGTTTGCTAGAGGAAAGTAACTTTTCACACTCACCCTGAGCAGCCTTGAGTGGAGATTAAAGACCAGGCAAGAAGGGGAACCAGGTGGGCTTTACATAAGATCATTTCCCTAGGAGTATGTAACAACAGGAACAGTTCCTGGTGGGTGCTAAGGACACAGTCCAGTTAGAGTATTGCATAGTGAAAGAGAGGGGCCGTCTTAAGCTAGACTAGGCCATTGATTCAATTACTGAAGGATACCGTAGCCAATTGTAGTCTCAGAAACCCCAAGTGACTGTCACTGATGAGGTGACATCCCAATACTGTTCCCATGTTCTCTTCTTTCTGAAAGTAGCACTCCCATGATTAAAGACTACCTATGTTCATCTTGTACCTCTTGTACCCATTTTGCATCCCTATTCATCTTGTACACCTTAAGGGATACATGCCAAGAGGCCTTGTTTATCGACAAGCACTCTCTCCTTCTGTTACTAATGCCATCTAAACTCAAATAAATTCATTTTAGGTTTCATATGAGAATTGTAGATACTGTTTTTTAAAGTCTGTAGGGCCACTTTAAATTGGGAAACCAAATATCTTGCATTTTCATCTCTGTAACAACAGACACTACTAATTGGTCAAGAGCCTTTCTCCAGAAAGCAAGTTTTGGGCTCACAATCTCCCTGAAGACACTGTTTAATCGTTGACCTGCCCCAGGCAGTAAACTGAAATTCATTTGCTGGCTTGTCTTCAATCATTTCATCCAAGCAAGATTGTCACAAAAATACAATTCTCATTGGTGTCTGAGGACTGGAGTCCAAATTAGTGATGTTTCTCACAACAGTCTCATCTATTCACCAAATGGGAATAACAACATCTGCCTCAACCACTTTCAAAAGATTTGATATTTGTGAAATCAATTTTTTAAAACAGAAATTCAATACAGAAATGTTGCTGGTAATATCAGTAAAGCTGATGAAATGTGCATCTACAAACACTGAATGAAGAAACAGGGGTCACACTCAGACCTATTTGCCTCAATTTTAAACTCAATTTAGTTCCATTCTCCAAACATAGAAATGCCTAACATTTCTCAAACTGAGGACTACTTACATCCATGAGCAGAGTATCCACCTTTCTTGAAATAATTAAATATAGGATGAAATATAAAATCAATCTTAAATGCATCATGGCTTTAACAGATGAATTAATAAAAGTGAAATTGCTCCAAAATAGGCACAGCAAGAACGTTAGTGTTGTGGTTTAGATTTAGAATCTTCCTCAAAAGTCCTGTGTGACAGGAAAGTGATCAATACAGAAAACTGGTACCAGGGATGTGAGGTCATTGCTGTGATTGTAACTGACCATGTGCTTCAGAAGCCTTTTGGTGCTCAGTTGTGAGAGAGGTTGGAAAGGATCGGAGAAGCCTTAGATTGCTGTAAGCAGAGCCTGATGGCTGATTCTAGCTGGAGCTAAGGCTGGAATGAGGATTGGGATATTGACAGCAAAAACCAGGCTCAGTTTCAGCTGGGCACAAGGATTCCATTGGAATTTGGGTTAAAAGCCATTGTGCTACCTCTGGCAGAAAAATTGTTCACATTTTGTCTATGTCCTGAGATTTTCCAGGGATAGTGATTAAGGGCCAAAGAATAATTACTCTGACAGAGTACATTTCAAGAGAGCCCCAAACTCAAGCCATGGCATGTGTACCACCAACTACTTTCAGATTTTTGTAGTGAGAATCAAGAGCAAAAACCAAAGCATAAAAAAAAAACCTGAAATACTTAAATTTTGGCCCAGAGAGAAGCTCATGTGAAGTCAGAGGATCATTCTAGGTAGAACATATCTGGATATATCTCAGATCCTATAGATTATGACACAGCTTGATGAAGGAGAAATGAAAAAGGAGGCCCCCTTTCCAGAAGGATGTAACTCAGAAACTTGCCAACCTCCATCTTTGGCTTGTGTGGAGAGATTTCCTATGATCTGTTTGTCACAGATTTTGGCTTTCCAATTTGTTTATCTCCTGTAGTCTCCAAAAATCTCTAAGTAGAAAATTAATTTTGTGTGGCCATGGGTTAAAGAATGCTCTCAGGTAAGAAGCAGCACTCCTCTCCAGAGAATTCAACTTCAACTCAGATATCAAAATACTCTCTGAAAAGAAAATTCTAGGGAAAATGAAAAACACAGAGTAAGATAACCCAAACACAAAAGATCTTGAGAGCTCACGAGAACATATAGGTCAAACCAATTCATAACAACTTCTGATATTATACTTACAAGGTATAGAATATAAAATAGCTATTTGAATGTGATTCGAGAAATTATAGAGAAACTCAGAAACTAAGGTCACAGACAGCAATATAAACAAATAATAAAGTCAATTTTAGAAGGCCAAATAGAATTTCTGTAAATGAAAAACTGAGTGAAGTTTAAAACTCAATAGATAGGGCTGGAGATTTAGCTCAGTGGTTCCAGCGCCTGTCTCGCAAGCCCAAGGCCCTGAGTTCGATCCCGGTAACCACATACAATGCTGGGCGTGGTGACTCACACCCACTAGCCATCAATACCACATACCATAGTGCTGGGCGTGGTGGCTCACCCCTGTAATCCCAGCACTTGGGAGACAGAGGCAGGAGGATTGCTGAGTTCCAGGCTTGCCTGGGCTCCATAGTGAGCTCAGGGCCAGCCTGAACTACAAAGTGAGACCCTGTCTCAAAAAAAAAAACACAAAAAAAAACCAACAAAAAAACCCACAACTCTATAGATAGATTAAATAGCATGAGAGACAAAGTTGGATAGAGAATAATTAAATTAGAAGATAATGTAAATTCAAATTTTGCTCAAATTAAGTTAAAAGAAAAGAAAGGCAGGCAATAAAAGGGAGAAGGAGAAATTAAAAAGTATGAAGGAAAAGTTAAGAGATATGGATAAAAGAAAGTTCTAAAAATATCTAAATATAGAAAATGAAGAATTAATATTCAAATATAGATAATGACCAAAGTTATCTCAGAATGTTGAAAGACATAAAACAAAGCAAGGGAGAGAAAGAAAAAACTTAAGGTAAAAGGGAAAAAACAGAAACAAAGCTTATGTATATGGGGGAAAGGGGTTGAAGGGAGGGCAAAGGAATGGTAAAAAATAGGAATCAAGATATATCATGTACATGTACAAATTCTCAAGGATGAATATGATCATAATGTTTACCTAAAATTTACCAATAAACTCAATAAAGAAAAAAACAGATTTATAAAGTCCAGTGAATCTCTAGCAAGAAGTGTAAAAGAAAATCCATATCCAGAAACAAGTTTATGATACACAAGAAATACCAAGACACTAAAACATTCAGAAAGCAAGCAATATTTACAAACAGCAGGAATAAGATATATTGTTGACTTCAAAAGAGACCCACATTGAATCCAATCTCCAGTGAAATAGTATCTTCAAAGTCCAAAGAGAGAAAATACTAAGCTAGAATTATGGATTGAATAGAGCTATCATCCAAGAATGAAGGCAAAAAAAAAAATTTTAGGAAATTAAGAAACATAGGCCATTTATCACAAAAAACCTTTAAAATAAAATGTAAGAGATGGTTTGAGCAGAAGCTAAAAGGCTCACATAGAAAAGGAATGACGAGCAAAGGTACTTGCAGATATGTAAGTTAAACTGTACATAGGCAGGTGTTTGTTGGGAAAAAAGAAGGAAGAGCGGGCATGGAGGCTCACGCCTGTAATCCCAGCACTCGGGAGGCAGAGACAGGCAGATTGCTGAGTTCCAGGCTTGCCTGGGCTCCATAGTGACCTCAGAGCCAGCCTGAACTACAAAGCGAGACCCTGTCTCAAAAAAAAAAAAGGAGGAAGAATCAGGCTAGAATTAAAACACCAGGCAAAATTATATAATAAGTTAGAAAGTACTGATTAGAGGCAAAGCATTTAATGTCCTCATGCTTCAGATTTTAACTATGTGCATTAAATGTTTATGTGATGGAAAAACATAGAATCATACATAAAAATAATACAAGAAAGTAAAAAAAAGATGTAAGATGATATAAATAAGTTCTAATATTTGAGTAATGCTTAGAAATGTAATTGCAATTAGCATCCCAAATAATTTTTCAAACTGCATACATAAAATATACACTACAATCATAGGGTAGAAAATTTTATGAAGCAAGTACTTGCCAGGAGAAAACAAACACCTTTATTGTAAAAACTGGTATTTATGATGACTTAGTTACAAAGATAGTAAAAAGTGAAACAGAAAGCATGACAATTTGAAGGTTTCTTTACACATCACTCCAAAATCCATTAGTCAAAACTAGACAAACTGATATGTACCATAGAACTGTAACACCTATCATAGTAGTGGGAAAATTTAATGAACATATTTATAATTAATAAATTATGACTAAATAAAATTTAGGTAAAATACATATAAATTTGAACAGCATAACGAGTAAGCTTATTCCAATTGATATCTAACACATTGAGTCCAGTGATTTTAACATTCACATTTTTATAAATGAAATATTTACAAAGTGTTGATATACTAATCTCAAAGATTTAAGACAAAATTTGGCCATTTTTGGGCCAGAGGGTTAGCTCAATGGTTCTGGTGCCTGCCTCGCAAGTGCAAGGTCCTGAGTTCAATCCCCGGTGACCACATACAATGCTGGGTTTGGAGACTCACGCCCACCGGCAATCAATACCACATATCACATTGCCGGGTGTGGTGGCTCACGCCTGTAATCCCAGCACTCGGGAGGCAGAGGCAGGAGGATTGCTGAATTCGAGGCTTGCCTGGGTTACATAGTAAGCTCAGAGCCAGCCTGAACTACAAAGCGAGACCCTGTCTCAAAAAAAAAAAAAATTGGCCACTTTTATAGGTTAGACTATTGGACCACAATTTAATAAAGCTATAATTTTTTAAATATAAGGAGAAAACATTATATACTTGTAGTTTAAAGTAAAAGCTCTTGTAAATCTCAGAATTAAATCATGAAAATCAGAAAAATTTAGAAATTAATTTGAAAGCAACTTAAATTTAAATTTATGAAATGTAACTACAGCAACACTTAGAGGAAAGTTCATAGCCTAAATTGCTTAAGTTAGAAAAGAAATAAAGCCTAGCTTCATTCAGTTGAATATAAGTTAATCAATTAAAAAAGAACAGCAGAATGAATTCAAAAATTAAGTAAAAGTATAGGAAAAGTATTGAAAGTAAGGCTAACATACAAGAAAGAGGATCAAGGTAAAAGCTCTTCAGAAAGGCTAAAAAACAGATTTCTTGCTCTCGGACTAAATAAAGATCTCTTTGGAAGAGGTAGTATACAGAGAGCAACATAGAAATAGGTAACAGCAATATTAAATTGGAAACAAATGGATATTAGGAGATACTTTATGTCAATACAATATAGAAATGCATAGTAGATATTAATTGTAAACAAGTGGATATTATGAGCTGTATAACCTTAGATAAACTGGCTCTGCATTTCAAATCTAAGGCCAAATGGTTTATGGAATATTAGCCTGATCCCTTTCCCTCAACCATCTGCTATGGACATTTTACAATGATTTTAAAATGAAAGAACATTCATTTCATGAAGCTTGTCAACTGGGCTGGTCAAGTTCTACTTAATTTCCCATTTGACTCATCTCCAATCACTAAAGTATACATTTAGGTGTTCAACTATCTTTGTGGATTTTGTAGGTCTTTACTTCACTTCAGGGTTTTGTCTTGTTTTGGTAACAAGTCATTCCAAAAGCCAGGCAAGTATGGTATAAGAAAAAAGAATTACCAACCAATCACAAATGTTATTTTAAAAAAGTCATAGTTGATGTTAAAGAATGGTTATTCTTAATATAAAATATAAAGAATTCCTTAAAGATAAGTAACAAGACACGAATGCATGCTATCCTCATCTCTAGAACATTATTACAAGGAGGTCCTAACTGCAGAAGTAAAACAAGAGAACTGAATAAAAGATTTCAAAATTGGAAATTAAAAAATCTGGCATCACTTTCAAGAAGTGTGCCAGAATATGTAGAAAACTGGAAATAATATGTGGATAAATAATTAGAATTATCAGAGAGTTTAGAAGCATTTCTGTATAAAATCAATACACCAACATCAGTTGCATAGACACTAGAAAACTCTGACCTATAAAATGTCACTTAAAAATAAAATTTACAAAAGGTAAGAATATTAAAGTAAGTATCCAAATACTTTAAAGAGAAAGGTATAATATTACAAGGTATTGAGTCCTAAATAAATAGACAAATACATAATATGCTTATATAGAAAGATGTAGTTTCTCTCCAAATTGACATAGATTCAAAATAAAATTCCATTTGAAATGTCAATGAGAGTTTTCATAGAACTTGACTAGCTGAATCTAAAATACTGAGAATAGCAAAGACGGAGTAAATAAGAAATAACAAGGCAAGAGATGTGACAGACAACTGTCTACTTCATTCATACTAGGACATACTTCCCTTCACCCTTAAAATTAGGTGTGCCCACCTGACAACTCTGCCAATGAAGTACGAGCAACCCTGACAGGTGTCACATCTGGGAGCAGGTGTCACGGACTTGTGCGACTCTCTATGCCCTTTAGACACAGACCAGCACATCTCAAGCACTTATGAAGATATTAACAAAGTCTCTGCCTCAATCTGTGTCCACAATTGTACATGTAACATCCTTAAAAAAAATAAACACTTTGCTGGGCGTGGTGGCTCACACCTGTAATCCCAGCACTCGGGAGGCAGAGACAGGCAGATTGCTGAGTTCGAGGCTTGCCTGGGCTACATAGTGAGCTCAGAGCCAGCCTGAACTACAAAGCGAGACCCTGGCTTTTAAACTACTGAGATTTATACTCCTAACTGGCCCAGTCTGTATTGACTAACATGAAGGACTTGTTCTGCTGAAAACTTATCACAAAAAAGGTATAGTGTTATTAGGAAATGAGTTTATAGATTAGCAAATGAAAATATATTCTTTTAAGAGAATGATAACAGTGTATTTACCATGGCTATTCTCTAACAACTCTTGTTATGAAAATTTATTTTTTCATAGAATGGCTTTTATATTTTCTTTATTAATATCTACTTGTAATACAGTAAAATAAAAAGCTTTTTAAACATCATACAACTTATCTCAAAACTTATTATAAACTATGATTAAGACATTGCAGCATAAGGAGAGAAAGAAGAGAGTCCAAAGGAGACCCACCTTTACAAGGCCAAGCAGTGACAGCAGTTGTGCTGTAGGTCAGTAAGTAGTGAAGAGAAAAATGAGTATCTGCATGGAAAACATAAAATTGGACTGCGATTGTATACCAAACCCAGAAATCAATTCCAGATGAATTACAAGGCTAAAGGCGAAAGCAAGACTAAGAGTTTGTAGAATTCAATCTTGCACATCAGACATGTATTATTAGAAAGACAAAGGTATTTAGCATAAAGAATTGATAAAATGATAGCATTTAATATTAGGAATGTGGTCCATCCAAATACATAAAAAAAAAACCATGGATTTGATGTGGCTTTTCCTGTAGCTCTCAAGGATTTATGCTCAACTGCAGAAATGTGAAGACGGTCTCAGTATATCATGAGATGAAAGTTTATTCAAATACAAACTTGTAAATTGTCTAAAAATTAACTTTTATTACACACACACAACCTAGTAGAATATGTAATAAGGTGCAAGCTCTAGTAATTTCTGGCACATAGCAAAAGAAATTTTTTAAAAAAGGAATGTTTGTTGTCTGTGTATCCTAATTTTCTACAGTGTGCAGGTATTCCTTTTTTTAAAATAATAAAAAGCTCATTAACATAAATGAAAGGCAAACTGGAAAGAAAAAATAAGAAAATGAAAAAGACAGAAAGAGGATATGTGCCATAAATATAACCAAAAAAGAAACAGTGTTCAGAATGATTTTTAAAACTCTAATAACTGATGAGAAAAAAGCAGGAAACTTAATTTAAAAATGGGCAAAAGACATGAACAAGTATTCCATACAACAATGACTCAAATATCTGTGAATATTAGAATGATTTTTAAAATGGTATAATAATGCCTAACAATACTGCCCAGCAATGGAACTGAATTGACCCTTGCTACATACAACACTAAATAAATGAATCTTCAAAAAAATGGTGAGTGCCAGGTGTGGTGGCTCATGCCTGTAATCCCAGCACTCGGGAGGCAGAGGCAGGAGGATTGCTGAGTTCGAGGCTTGCCTGAGCTACATAGTGAGCTCAGCGCCAGCCTGAACTACAAAGCAAGACCCTGTCTCAAAAAAAAAAAAAGGTGAGCAAAAATAGCAAATTAAAATATATATTTGATATGATTGCATTCATGTAAAGATTGAAACAAGAAAATACATGTGAAACAAGAGAATACATATGCTTATGTATGATGTGGTATTTGTGTGTGTGTGTGTGTGTGCATGCGTGTGACACTACATGGTGTTTCTTGGTCTACAAAACCAAATAAATTATTTTTAGAATAAGATAATGGCTACCATGGGAGAAACAAGGGTCAGTCCCCAGGGTTTTAAATATATAGTTTAGTTGTACTAGTAGTTCAATTCTACTTTTTACACTCTACTTATATATGAAGGTCTGGTTTCTATTTGACACTCATTAATATTACTAATCAACAGTAACAGTGGTGTTATTTTAAATGTATTTAAATGTTTTATATATCATTTTGTACATACATTTCACTATTAACTAATTAGTCCTCTTAAGCCACAAGACGTCAAGAAAATAAGATAGTTCAGGAGCGAATGCAGTCCTCAAACTGTTCAGCTTACAAGGACAGATATTCACATGGTCACCAGGCAGGTCAGACTACTTTTAAAAGAATGCCAAGCCTCCAATGCCAAGCCCCATCCCAATTTCTTTCTTTGAGAAAGCATCTCTGTAGAAGCTCCAGGACCCACCAGAGCTCTGCATACCAGGGCTCTGTGCTGGGCAGTGAGACACTTCAATGAATCTCAAACACTGGGTTTGGTTTTCAAATCCATATTATAATCGTAGACCCTTTAACTGTAGTTTTACAATGATGGTGGTTCTGTTAACAGGAAAACAGAAGCAATGCTCAAGAAAAAAGCAACAAAGGAAGCCTAACAAAACGTCACCTCATTATTCAAGTGCAATGAGCTCTCACTGATGCTTAATTACAAGAGGCATTTGGAGGATCAGAGAAGAGTAAGACATGACATTCTCCTGAGGCACTTGATTGATTTCTCAGATTGCAAAACGTAAGCCACAGAGAATTCTGAAAATGCATTAAGCGAGAGAGCCCAGAGAGCACTCAACACTTGTAATGGGAATAAATACTGAATAAATGAAATTGGCCAGGTTGGCTGTTCCAGATCTCACACTGGAACATATTTCAAGCTTCATTGCTATTTTATTTTCCTAATGTAGTTATTTCTTAAGGCTGAAAAGATAGATTTCATTCCTTTTACTCTTCTTCATTACAACACACAACTGGGAGTCCATGGCATTTATTAACATGTTTTGTAGGATTTGCTGGGGCTCAGAAAACCACTATTCTGGGTCTTAGATTACTTTTTCCTTCTAAAATTATTAGCAATGAGACATGCCCTACAAACATGAAAAAATATTACATTTACTGCAAAATGTTTGTGAAAGAAAACAACTGTATAACTTTATCAGTTGGAGATGGCTTCCCTGGTACACTGTGTGTGGACTCAAATTGAGTTGACCTGTAGTCAACATAGGTATTGTAACCATAGACTCAACCAACTGTCCATCAAACATACTTAGGAAAATTGTATTTGTACTGAACATGTACAAACATTTTTCTTACTATTATTTCCTTAAAAATATAGCAAATGGCTTACCTAGCATTTATATTGCACAAGTTAGTGTAAGTAGTCTGAGATGCTTTAAAGTATACAAGAGGATACATATAAATATTATGCCATTTTCTATGAGAGACTTGAACATCTAAAGATTTTTAGTATCTGCAGGAAGAACTGGAATAAACTTCCACATACTGTAGGGCAACAGTACAGGACAGGTAGATATTTAGGCAAAATAGCATCTGAACGAAGGGATCCTAATGTCAGTACTTCCTAGCTGTGTGACTCTGAGTAAACTAATTCACCCCTGCTCCTCATCTGCAAAATGAGATTAATAAGAAGCCCTAGACGGATGTGGCAGTGGATTGCCTCTTATCCCAATGACTTGGGAGGCTGAGGCAAGTGTGAGTCCAGCCTGGGCAATCTGGTGAGAACCTATTTCAAAATAAAAGAGAAACACCTGGGGATATAGCTTCCAAGGCAAGCTAACAGATCAGCTGCCTTTCATCAGAAGCTGGAATCTGTTCAGGAACTCTGAGCAGCTCTCTTCAGACCACAGAAGGGAAGAGGAGGCCTTGGGGGTCAGAAGAAAATTGGGGCTCTGGCCTGGATATGTCCTCTATAATTTGTGTGATTCTCAATCTTCTCGCATAATCCTTCACTATTTAAATCCATTTCATCTGAAGCAGCTCTGCGCCCCTCACCCCAGAGGCTCTGCCCTGCAGCTGGCATGAACTCTCACCGCTCACTTGTCGCTCATCTGTGCCCACTTGAGCCCGTGGCTCTACACTTCCACCTTCATCCGCTTCAGGGAATTCTGCGACTCGCCCAAGATGTCTTTTTTCTTTGTCACTAACTTATAGAGCATTCGCAGGGACTGGTTTGCAACCTCAGGCTGCAGAGACCACTGTAACAAAACAGCCTGGGGCACAGTCCACATGACGTAAGAACAACAGAAATTTACTCTCACAGCTCTGGAGGCGAGAAGTCCAAGAGCGAAGCAGATTCAAGGGCTGGTGGGACTGGTTTCCTGTTCGTGGATGGATCACGCTGGCCATGGCCTCCCTGGGGGGAATGTGCACGGTGGCTCTCCGGGTGTCACTGAGAAGGGCACCAACCCCATTCGTGAGTGCTCGTCTGTGTGACCCAGTCAGTTCTCTAAGACCAGAATACTGCAGACTGTTCAGGTTTTAACACTAGGGTTTTTTCCCCTAAATTTAGGGGGTCACATTCAAGCATCCCGTGATGAGGGAATACTGGGCAAAACTGAGAGGCTCTCACCGGGATTTGGCAAGGACAGATGTTAGAGAGCAGGCTGCGCAAGAGGTGGTCCTTTTATTGGTGAGTATTTTCTTTCACGGCAGGCTGACTTTGGCTTCCCTCCAGTCTCTTAGCTGCAAGAATCCGAGTAAGCATTAGATACAGATAACTTGGAGGTGAAGCACCCTACTGTGTGGGCCCTTCTCAGATGCAGGTTAGGCCCTGTCTAGAGTGGATCAATTAGCAGGAGAAGAGAACCTAGGTGAGGTCTAGCTCCCTGGATCCCTCTCTTCCTTCCACAACCCCTTCCCACATCAGTCCCTGAGGTGATACACCCTTCCAGTCACCGATACAAAGTGACAGCTTTGCAGAAACAAAGCTAACGGCTGAAAGTGGGTCTGTGCTCTGCAGTGCCAAAGTAGGTCACAAATTCAGTAAAGTTCAGTGACAAAAAAGGCAGGTAAGCCACTTGTCAAGTCCGTCAGAATGGTCTATCTATCTGGTCTACCAGCCAGACATTGGGAATGAGCACAGAATTATGTGCGTACAAGGCACAGAGAACACATACACTGAATCTCAATGATGAAGTTCCGGAAGCTCCTCAAGATGCTTTGTGATGGCCAACAGTGATAGAATGAGGATGGATAATGTGAAAGTCTTGAAAGCAAGTCAGATTCTATATCTCTACCCAGAGAAAGATTGACGATTTATTGTCCCAATTTCAGCTTCACTGT
Source organism: Thryonomys swinderianus (assembly GCA_004025085.1). NCBI lineage: Eukaryota > Metazoa > Chordata > Mammalia > Rodentia > Thryonomyidae > Thryonomys > Thryonomys swinderianus. Next base: position 23,698 of record PVIC010014924.1, read on the forward strand.
TTCATCCATTAGATAAAGAAGCCATGATTCAGGGAAAGGTCATCCAACTATCTGCAGCCAAATACCTGTGGTTAGAGAGAGAGGCTTTATTCTCCACAAAAATGCAGGATTTAGGCACTAAGAATATGCCCTGTTAGATTTTAGAAAAATCTGAGGGCTTAATACACACACACACACACACACACACACACACAGAGCACAATCACAGTATCATCACCCGAAGCTTTCAGGCTGAGTGTTTTACTAAGAAGCCACCTACTCAAGAAACACGTATTCAGTTCTTCTATGTACCTAGCCAGATAATATAAATTTGGCAGGGTGGGGAGGGGAGGATCAAACTTGAGACATTTTCTGGCCTTACAAAATTCAAAAACAGAAATCATTACAAACCTTATCATGCTTTGGAAAGAAAAAGTCAGGTCCTGGAAGGAGAGGAGAGTTGATAGGAGCACAGGAGATTCTATTTTTTGTACACCTGAGAGATGAGGTGCCAGACAGCCAAACCACACTGGAAAGAGTTGCCAAGAGGTGGACAGTGAACTTGGGAAGGGCTGTCCACATGAGCCGGACACAATGATGGTCAGTCCTGGGGGAATTTTACACCCCAGTCCCCCAAATCTACACAAAAACAAAAAGGGCAAAACAGCAGGAGTACCATGTGAGATGAAGGGATAAGCTGGACTTTCCCAGGAACACACTAAGTCATTGGAATTTTATTCCAAGTCTGACTTTCATCCTAAGAATCTTAAAGAGTAGCAAGAAATCAATTAGTTGCTGTGTGAATGGCTTCCTTTTTTCAACATAATGATTCTGACGTTAACCCATATTGTTACTATTGTTATTCTTTCTCCCACTGTTAAACATTAATATTGTTTCTGAGTTGGGTTTATAAGAAATAAAACTGTTGCTAATATTTGGTACAAATATTTTTGTGGATGTAGTTTTATTTCTTTTGGGAATAGGCCTGCTGGGTAGCAGGATAAGTATATAGTTGATTTTTATAAGAAACGTCAAATTTGTAAAGCAGTTATACCAATTTATACTTCTACCAGCAGTACATGAGAGTTCTAGTTAAATCTTCATCCATCAACTTTGGGGTTGTTCATCTTTTTAAGTTTAGCTATGTAGTTTTTATAATTTTAACTTGTATTTCCATAATGAGTCATAATTAAGCACCTTTTTATGTGTTTACTGATCATACATATATATTCTTTTATATATGTCTTTGCACAAGAGTTTTACCTACATTTTTGTGGTATTATTATGTAATACAAATGTAAACTAATGATTAAAATCTAGTTTCGAACATTATAAAATAAACAGAAAAAGTTTGATACTATGTGATTAGAACAAATAAATTAGTATGTTTTAAAAGCTCAGTGATAGCCTCACAATAATATGAAATACTGCTGTTATCCATTTTGAAGATGAGAAAATCTGTGTGTCTAATTTATTTAACTTTACATTTTCCTACAAATGACTTAAACTCATCCTTCTTTATGGCAGAGTAATTTATACTGTGTATAAATACATTTTAATTCATCTGTTGAGGTACATATAGGTTGTTTCTGAGACTTAGCTATTATGCATTGTGCCACTATAAACATCGGTATGCATGTATTACTGTAATATGGTGTTGTTAGCTCTTCAGACAGACAAAATGGAATTTCTGGTTTTATCTTTTGAAGGATTTCCATCTCTTAACTGAGAAACTCAAAATACAAGGACGTAAATAAAGATAATAGGAAAGAGGGAGATAGCTCTTTTTCAAATGGGAAGAGGATCAAGAGATCGAAGTAGAGGAAAAGGGATGAAAAAGGAATTGAGACATGTGATATACATATACTGACTCTTCACCAAGAATACAATCACTATTTAATGAAAACATTTATTTTGTACTAATACAAAATAAAAGTTACAAGGAAAAGTTTTTCAAAAGATGAGGAAATCAAAACTTAGAGAAAACAAAGGCTCCCCAAAGTTTAAAAATTGTCTTGTCCACATTAATGCTTTTCATATTCCAGTTCCTCTCAACTTTCCCTTCAAACATGAAGTTTCCATGTAGCCTGCCTGTGGAGATGCACTATACCTCATGAAACTAGGCTACATGCAAGTAGATGAAGGAACATGTGATAACGGATTACGCCCCTTGGTCTGTTTACATGTGTCAAGGAAGGTCACCTTGTGCAGAACAAAATACTATCATTGATGGATGGAAACTACAGAAAGCAATTTTTGGCAATTCCAGATGAATGTGGTTCTTCATTTAGTGACTGGTAATCCATCAGTCCTGCCTTATACCCACTGGAATTCTCTTTCATATTACCAATTATTTATATAAAAATACTCTTGTCAACTTTCACCTCAAAAATGTGATTGATGAGGATGAGAAAGGCAACTGAAAACTTGTGATAGGCTATGTTTGATCAAAATTATGCTATTTGTATTTAATATTGGGTCCTTAGACGGTTATACTTTGCCCCCTAATTTCAATACATTTCTCTGACAGACCCCGGGCGCCATTCCAAGCACGAAGGATTGTGGCCTGCTGGCCGGTCCCCACTCCACCCTGGGCCAATAGGACTCAGGTCTCAGACCCCGGGCACCATTCCCAGCGCAGAGGACTGTGGCCTGCTGGCCCCCACTCCACCCCGGAGCTGCGTTGTGATGACACAGGCCCAAGAGGAGCCCGGAGCCATTTCCTGCATCCCTCCACACCGGAGCAGCACTGACAGACCAGGCAAGATAAAAAACAAGGGAATCTAACTTCTGTTCTGCCATCTACTCCTAGATCCCTCTATTCACCTCTTGCCCCCACACCCTCTCCTATCTTCCTGTCAGAACCAATACCCAGAAGTAAAAGACTCTTAGGCTGCCCTATTTCTTCTCCTGTACTATTATAAGAAGGTATGCAAAGCCTCCAGTGGTCTTACAGCATACAGTTGGTACTGTTTTATATATGCCCTTTTATCCTCTGTTACCCGCTGGGATATATGAGGCTCTCAAGTCTAGGTGATCTTTATAAATCTGCTAAGCCTATTTCATTCTACTTCTGTATCCCTACCTCCTGATTCCCCAGTGACCTTTTATTCCCAAAGGGTTCTGGGGGTACATTTACAATCTAATGTTGTATACACATTGCTGATTAATTCTAAATTTTGGCATATGGACATAGAGGTGATTCATGAGCTCAAAGTATTCAGAATAGAAATTAACAAAACTTTTCATTTTATTTACTGTGTTTAATACTGATATTGGCACTGATTGTATTATGGTAACAAAGATGATGTGATTGTTCTGTTCATATACCTCCCATGATGTATTGGAACTGAGAACTCTCAAGGGTCATCACAGATTCAAGGAGGACAACCCAGGAAGGTGCCACTTCCAAAGGGCCCCAGATAATAGAAAGAAAGAGACCTGCAACAAACATTACCCTGTCATCAGGCAAAGAATTAAACAAATGCATTTCTCTGAAAACCACTTATTTTGCCTTGTACCAAATAATAGATTTTAATGAATTATTTGTCCCAGAACTTGTTCTTGTTGAGTGCCTTATTTTAGAAAATAAATAAAAATAACTTTTTCTTTCCACTATCTGTGCTTATCATTTTTAAAGATACTTAAAAAGAGGCAACTATTCCAGAAGTGTCTATTGGAGGAAAACAAACTGTGTTGTTCAGTGTCCCTGACTGGCAGGATAATACTGGGCAAAGGTGTCAAAGCATTCTTTTGGGTATTTACTCGTTCATGTCATCTGTTAAGTAATGGTTATAATAACGTATCTATGCCAAAAACAATCATAAACTTGTGCTTTTTATTCTTTATATTCTAATGTACAGTTACAGTCCTCTTATTTTCTCCAGTCTTATCCTTACAATCACTTCACAAGGGAAGCAAAATAGATGATACATAAAAGCAAATGTGGATGTTGACACTCACAGAAGGTTCTGGAAGACATAGGAATGTGAGTTGACAGATGAGTATGTAGAAGACTTGTGCAGCCATTGTAGAGATATGTGTGGAGATTCCTCAGAAAACTAGGACCAGAGGTCCCATTTGACCCTGCCATCCCCCTGGTAGGAATATACTCAAAAGAATTTTAAAAATCACATTGGAAAGATATATGTACACCCTTGTTCATAGCGGCTCAATTCGTGATAGCCCAATCTTGGAAACAACCCAGATGCCCGTCAACTGGAGACTGGATAAAGAAGATGTGATTTTTTAAATAAAATGGAGTATTACTCTGCCATAAAGAATGACAAGATTGATTCATTTATGTGCAAATGGATACACCTGGAGGACACACTAATAAGTGAAATAAATAGATCACAGATAGGCAAAAACTGGATCCGTTCTTTGGTATGAAAACCTGTAGATGTAAATGAGTTCTAGAATGTAAAGGCAAAAACTGGATCTGTTCTTTGGTATGAAAACCTGTAGATGTAAATGAATTCTAGAATGTATAATAGTTTTTGTAAAACAGGAAATATCCAAAGGGAATTTGGTGTGGGAACATAATGAGGGGAAAGAATAAACATGATTTGGAAAGAAAATAAAAGAGCATGTATATAAGGGGTTGGGGGGCTTGGGGGTGGATAGGGATGTCAGTAAAGATGAGAATTAACTTGTGTCATATACTGGTACAAATTCCCCAATGTTGTGTGTGATTGTGAACTGTATATAAAATATACCAATAAAGAATTCAATTAAAAAATAATGATTCATTTTGTCAATTTCCTGTGTCAAGAAAGGGGGATTGCAGAGAAGTGCGAGGAGGGTGCTGCCCAGGGGGAACAAGCCTGAGCATCCTGGGGCAGGGAAGGAGAAGAGCCAGGGCTGCCTACTCTGCGGTCATATTCTCTTCAAAGACAGCAGAAAAGAACACTCAGCTTGGTTGAAGCAGGATTTAGAAAAGTGAGTAACTGAATGAGACAGATAATAGTGAGTAACTGAATGAGACAGATGCATCTTGAGGCTGAAGCCTCAGAGGAGAGTTTAGGGCTTCTGGTGCCACCACAGGTGGGAGTAAAGAGGAAGACTGCCTAGTGGGGGCGGAGGCAGAGGAAGTGCAGGATCCGGGGTGAAGTTTCACTTAGGAAGGATTTAAATGGAAGCTTGGAGGGTGGCCATGCCTTCATCCAAGCCTCCTTTACACTGCTTTGTCACTTGTAGGGCAGATGGAGAGACAAAAACAATGTCCTCAACTCACTTCTGTTCAGCACCAGCATCAGAAGGAGACAGGTAAGGTCAACAGTTGTACCATCCTGGGTTTTCCAGATGCTGGAAGGAAACACAGGGAAGGAGCAGGAGTGAGGTCCGCTTCCAGGCCTGGAACAGAGGTAGGACTGAACAGAGGGCAGAAGAACACAGGGCAGTGAGAGTAAAGACAGCAGACGAGGGAGGACATCATCTTCCCCTCACAAAGGTACAAGGCAGGATAAAGATACAGATTAGTAATGAGTGGCCATTAGTCTTATGGAATTAAATGGCTTTCCCAGTGAAGTGGAATCTTAGGTCACCACTCTAGACCTTTCTTTGGAGAACCAGGAAAGCAGAGAAGCAAATGGATTTGGAATGGAGCATGTGGCAAGTATCAGTTAAGCGGCCAGTTCTAAGGCTTCCGTTTCTCTCAGAGTGTTGTGAAGGCAAGCTGGAAGCCCTCATGGCATCTTCACCTCCAGTGAGCTATAGAAGGTCCCCAGAAATTCAAAAAGCAATGACTTTTTAGCAGAAGCATGTAGCCAGCAACCCAACACCTGCCACCTCTCAGCCCAAGAGCAGATGCACAGGGAGAATTCTTGTCCCTGGCAATGACTTTCTTCCCACTTGGAGAGTGGGCTTTTCTAGCAACTATCTGAACAGATATATCTTGGTACAGTTCTATTTCCTGGCCAACACTCTGGCCTCCTGACTGTGCTCAGATGGGCAACTCAAGGGGACATCCACTAGTCCTCATCTGGCTTCCATTTATGTGCAGTTCAATAATCCAGCTTGTCTGGTGTTCGTGGATCCCCTGTGTGTCCACTTCACTGAATGAGACCTAGAGGTGGTGGGGAATGTATCCTACAGAGGAAGACAGGGCCACATTCCCACCTTTACTATGGCTGGAGTGGTCAGCACAGTGAGGCGAGGGCAGTCCTGGCTGTGCATGGGCAGGAAAGGGGCAAGCAGGGGCCTGAATGAGAGCTTTGATGCAGCCCCCACAGGCGAGATTAGAAGCTTGTGGATAGGAAGAATCTGCTCACAGTGGATGGGAAGAATGTAGAAACAAGTCTACAAAATCTTTATTTTACTCCAACTCAAGACTCCTGAGGAGAGAAAATGATACATTCCCTGGGGTTTCTATCAAAATCTGAGGAAATGCACTATTTAAAGAAAAAACAGAAACAAACAATAAAAAACAAAATAACACACACGATGGTGGGAATGTAAAATTGTACCACTGCTGTATAAAAACAGTATGGTGCGTCCTCAAAAAAGTTAAAGGCAGAATTACCATACGACCCAACTACTCTAGAAATGGGAATATACAGACACACCCAAGAGAAGGGAAAGCAAGGCTCTGAAGAGACACCCGTTCCCCATGTTCACAGAAGAGCAACCCAAGCATGCACTGATGGGTGAGTGGAGGAGACCGTGATGCACACGTGTAGTGTAGTCTCACTCAACCTTAAAAAGGAAGAAAACCCTAACACATATAATGCCATGGCAGAACCCAGAGGGCATTCATGCTGAATGAAATAAGACAGCCACAGAAAAGACAAATGTCGCGTGGTTCCATTTATATGCAGCACCAGAGTAGTGGAAGTCATGGACATAGAAAGTAAAATGGTGAGGTCAGCTCAGGGCTTTGCTGTAGAACCATCTTGACCCCTCCCTGCTGCCACTGGTAACAAGAGTAGAATTTTCTGATTTCCCTCAGAATCAGAGGTTCTGATAGTTCTCCTTATCAGAATGGGAATGATATGGAATTATCTCATTTGGTTTTCCACCATCCCCAGAAAGGCAAAGACTGGAACGCCTTTTATATAATAGGTAAAGTGAGGCACAAAGTTGTTGAAGCAACTTGCTCAACAATGTATCATTACCAAGCCACAGAACTGGGTCAGATTCAGATCTGAGTCTGAAAATAATTTTTTTTCTCTCCATCATAATCAATTCAGAAATACACTTGAATACAAGATGATTTATCTACATAGCCCAATGTAATGATCATAAAATTAGTCATTATAATTATCATTTTATAATTGCTATATAGTAATGATTACAAAGGCAAATACTGTACATTATTATTGGCCCCAGCATGACTTTGACATTCAACAATATATGGCTATGAACATAGGAGGAAGATGAATGGTCATGAATTTTAGGCCAGAAATGATAAAAGTCTTAAAGCAATCTCTGTGTCTAGGTGCCATTTCCCATCACCAGGTCAACCCACTTCCCTCCCTCCACACGCACCATGGTGGAAAGTGCACTTAAGTTCTTACACCCAGATATACTTTTTTCTCCTCTTGACCCAGTGTCACCTCGATTTGTTCAGAAGCTATTGTCCCAGATTCTTCTACATCAAAGACATCATTTAATTAGTATGCACTCTATATTTTTATGTAATTACTTGCCTATGCTCCACAGATGTCCACCAGGATTGTAAAGAATGGCTGCTCAGGATGCTCACTGCCCAAAGGTGTCCAGGAGAGAAGGGAAGCCTGCTCTCTGCCCGCTTTGCTCTGTGCTTTGGGTTGTACCTGTGGGAGGCAGGGGTCCCTCTTCCTAACTGACACAAAATATCACATGGGCTCACCGTGGCTGTTCCTGTTCAACTCTGTGAGGGTGGGGATCTTGTCTGTGTTATTCATTATGATCTCCTTCTGCACAAAATACAGGCCTACCATGAGTGAGTAGCCAATAAATGATGGCATGACTAAATATATAAGTGGAAGAACGCTTTCAAACCAAGGAATCTGCAAAGCACTGGGAGTTCTGCCAAAGAAACTGCAACAAAGGGCAAATTTGAAACACCTGGTGGTAATGGTGTCCTACCTACCAGGAGGACCCGAGCCCCCAGTCTGGTAGGCACAGCCATGCTGAGGGAGCTATGCTCACCAGACCACTAGATTTAATCACAGTCCACAAATGCCAGTCATTTTGTTCCTTCTTCATTCTTTTTTGGAAAGGAATCATCATGAAAGAGAATGATCGGAATCTCACTCATCTGTGATGTATGGTAAATAATATGCAGGCCAATATTAGACCAGAAGACCATCTTAGGAAAGAGCAAGACTATGAGCAATACGTTTTGCAAGGCCACTAATTTCCTATGGGCATTAGTCCTATGGGACTAATGGGCTGCTGGGGTCACTCATACTTCTCAAGTGCTCCACTGAGTCAATCAACTAGGAGAGCCAGGGCCTTTCTCACTCGCTCTCTCATTCCTTTCTTTTTTTTTTTTTAATGGAAAAACTATAGAGTTCTTCATGACCTAGAAACCCGAGGGACATAATCCCTTAAGAAAGCATGACTCAGGGCCTGAAATTGAATCCATTTATTGGTGGAAATAGGCACAAGAGGCTCCCAAAGAACTTTTAACTCCTGAAAATGTCTGCTTATTTAAACAGACTTGAGGTGTGTCCAGGCTGTGAAATAAAGAAACTGGCTTGTTGCTACTCCCCAGCCCCATGCTCCCAGCTTGAGTCTCCAGGCAGAAAGTACCTTAACTCCCAGGGCTCACTGTGCCCACTCCACAAAGGACACGGAGGGGCCCCAGTGAGCACGAGGCCCCGCGTGAGAGCTCCAGGCTCTCCACCCTGTCAGAACCCACCACCGTGTGTTGGGTGGGCATCCAGGGACCCTCCTCAAAGCTGAGGTAACAGGCTGAGGAAGACCGAGGAGCCGTGGTGGTCCCAGATCTGTTCATCGGAGAGGAGAGGAAGGCAGGCGGGCAAGAGGGCCGCATTCACTTACACCGAGGACCACAGGAGCAGGGCTGAGCCAGCTCACAGCCCAGGCTTCTCTCCCACTCCACACAAAGACAACGCGAGTGTTCTGAGGACTTGATACTAAGGGTGAACTAGAACACACACACAGATAAAGTTAAAGCTTTATTCAAATGAACCCACAAATCAATCTATTCAATAAATATTCGGAGGCCGGCATGGCAGCACATGCTTGTAATCCCAGCTGCTTGGGTGGCCGGAGGCAGGATTACAAATTCACATCCTACCTGGGCAATTTAGCAAGACACTCTCTCCAAAGCAAAATAAAATTGAATTTAAATTGAGTATGTCTAGGGGTGACACTCCCCACTCCCGGGTTCAACCAATAGCACTGCAAACCAAAACATGAATGAGAGTATCTCTTCGTGGACCGTTCGTTGTGCCAGACACTGTAGCACTTCAGCACTGGAGACAGCTGAGGCTCCTGCCCTCATGGAGCTGAAGGCTGGCGGTAGAAACATATCAGTAGTAATAGTAAAACAGTGAAGAGATGCCAGACTCTGCTAAGTGTTACAACAGCAAACGGGCCAGTCAGAGCACTCGGGATTAAGGCTAAAACTCAAGAATAAACATGAGTCAGCCACAGGATTGCACTGGTCCAGGTTCCCTCGGGGCAGACCCTGTGCTGGATTCAGGTGCCAGCATTTTATGAGGAAGATGTTCCCAGGAACCCCAGGGGCTAAGAGAGAGACGGAGATGAGAGAGAAGGCATGAGAGCCTACTGCGGAGCTGACTGCCACCGTGGCAGCCATAGCTCAGTCCTTCTGGAGACCGGATAAAACACACAGCTCCGACCGCCCTAGCTCAGCAGCAGGGGCTCCATGAGTCACTGGCCGAGGGTGGCTCTAGCCACAGGCCGGGCATCTCTGCCCCACAAGCCCGGTCTGCCATGAGGACAGCCAGTGGGTCTGCGAGCAGTGGAGACTGTCCCTGAGAAGGATGCAGGGTCCGGCAGCACATTGCGGGGGCAGGGGGGGGTGAGGCCGAGGACTGGAAGAGTATAACCACCTCTGTTGAGGGAGCTGCCAAGAGCTGGGTCTGAAGTGCCCTCTGTGTTCTACAGTCAGACCATCTGGGTTGCAAATGCCAGCTGTGCCACACTGTAGCTGGGGGACGTGCGGAATTAGAGCAGTTGGCTTTGTCATCTGCACAACAGGATTAATAAAAGTGCTGGCTTTGCAGATTTGCTGTGTGAAATACATGACAGGAGACCTTTAGGATCTTCAACACAATGCCCGACAATTAGACGTGTTGAATGAGTGACAGCACCACCATCAGGAAGATAATGTGGCGGGAATACAGGAAACAAGGGGAGAGAAATAGGACAGGAAGCAGAGCCATATGCTGCAGGGGTTTGGCCACTGTGTCGAGAGTCTGAATCTTCTTTCTGGTGCACTGGGAGCCACAGGAGAATGTCAGGTCAGGAGCAGCCTGACACGCTCATTCCAGAATGTCAAGGTTTCCAAAAGCATGAAACACCCTTTCTGCATCCATCTCCCAGTGTAGGACTGTGGCCAGCATGGCAGGAAGGTGCTACTCGGTACCAATGAGTCTGAATCCCAAAGCTGAAGAAATGAAAAGAGCATTGGTTTGAATCATCCAAAGCAACCACAGACTTGGCTGCAGAGATATGCTTCCCTTTCCCTCTGCAAACATAATTCCTTAATCAGGCTGGCTCAGCTGACACCCAAGTGAGTTTACATTTTCCAGGTAGACACAACTAAAGTGGGCCCAGGCCCCCAGGGAGGCGGAAGAAAACAGGCTGGAGTCAGATGTGTGCTGTACATGACACCTGCGGGACTAACCGTGTGCGCTTGAGTCCTGCCCCAGAGGGAGAAGACATACCGCTCTAAAGAGACGCACACTAGAGATGAATCTGGGGGAAAAGAGCACACGCGTGTACACACACACACACACACACACACACAAAGGCCTAGTAGTTCTTAACATAAAAGATAATATATCTTTATCAATGCCCTGGCTGAAGATGAGCGCTGATCTCGGATGGGCACAGTTTTCAGAGAAGGCCATTGTTGAACAGTGTCAGTTAGCCATATTTACCTTTTCATTTTTTCAGTTTTATTGAGGTATAAAAAATCCTGTATACAGTCAGAGTGTACAACATAATATTTTAATGTGTGGATATATTAGGAAGTGGCTGTCAGCTACATTAGCAAATCCATCACTTCACGGTGACTTTTTTTTGTTTTTGTATGGGGATCAAACTCAGGACCTTGCACTTGGGAGGCAGATGCCAGGACTACTGGGCTAAATCCCTGGCCCACAGTCGTGTTTTCTTTTGTTTTGTTTTGTTTTTTGTTTTACTTTTGAGACAGGGTCTCACTTTGTAGTTCAGGCTAGCCCTGAGCTCACTATGTAGCCCACGAGAGCCTCAAACTTAGCAATCCTCCTGCCTCAGCCTCCTGAGTGCTGGGATGACAGGCATGAGCCACCACGTCCGGCCCCACAGCCACTTTTGATGAGGGATAATACTCTCATCTTGTGCTATAGCACAGGCCAATAGTCCCACTGTTTGGGAGAATGAAGCAGGAGGATTCCTTGAGCTCAGGAGTTTGAAACCTCAACACAATAAGACCCCAAATAGGTAAAATAAAGTAAAAAGTCCTCTTAACAAGTTTCAAGTTCACGATACATTATTGTTAGCAACAGTCTCTCTGTTGTGAATTAGGTCTCCAAAACACCTTTATCTTGTAATTGCAAGTTTACCCTCTGACCAACATTTCCTTTTTTTCCATCCCCAGGAAACCACTTTCTACTCCCCGTTTCTATGAGCAGAACTATTTTTAGATGCCATGGGTTAAGTGAGATCACCTATTAGTTGTCTTTCTCTGTCTGGCTTATTTCCTTTATATCATGTCCTCCATGTTTATCCATGTTGTTTCAAACAGCAAAACTGCCTTCTTTCTGAGGTGAGTTGAGTAATATATTTTATTCATCCATTCATCCACTGACAAATCCTTTTTTTTTTTTTTTTTGCTTTTTTGAGACAGGGTCTCGCTTTGTAGTTCAGGCTGGCCCTGAGCTCACTATGGTGCCCAGGCAAGCCGCTGCGAACTCAGCAATCCTCCTGTCTCTGCCTCCCGAGTGCTGGGATTACAGGCGTGAGCCACCACGTCCGGCACTGTGGTATGCGGTGTTGATTGTTGGTGGGCGTGTCTCCACGCCCAGCATTATATG
>PVIC010014925.1:0-35912 GCA_004025085.1 Thryonomys swinderianus
TGACATTCAACAAGGCTGTTCCCACCTGCGCTGAGCAAGCAGGCAGCTCAGTGGTACATCCTGGTTAGCATTTGAGAGCCCTGGTTCCATCTCCAGACTCCCCCAAAATGAAATTTAATTTAAAAATAAGAGCTGGTTAATGGGGACCAGTTGGGACAAGTATGGGAACACCGGCATCCATTCTGGGGGGAGAAGACAGACAAGGAGAGCCTGACGGTGTGGCCTGGGATCCCTAGGACAGTTTCGGGTTTATACCCACCCTACCGAATGCTCGGAGCGTCCCTTCAGTCTCCAAAGTGTCCAGTTGGACAGTAAGCCCTGTGGTCGCCCTAACTCAGGAGGCCATAGCTGCAGCCCCCAAGTGTCCAGGTTGGCAGGGTGGGAGCCAAGGGCCCCTCCGGGCACTGCTCTGACCTGGTTCCTGCTGAGCCTTCCCGTGGGGGCCAGAGCCGCAGGGCTGCCGTGCCCCTCTCCTCAGCCTCGGGGCTCCGTAGTGGGCTCCAGCCACAGGGGTGGTGACCACTCTGTCCCTCGTGCCCGCTCTGCCCACAGACCTGAACAAGCACCGGCGATACGAGATCCGGATGAGTGTGTACAACGCCGCGGGGGAGGGGCCCCTGAGCCCCCCGCAGGAGGTCTTTGTGGGGGAGGCCGGTGAGTGCTGCCCAGCTGCGAGGTCCCTGGGGGGCAGGACAGGAGGCTGAGGGCTCCATCCCACCCCAGCAGCCAGGTCGACTCACTCACCACCCTCCATGCCCCTCAGTGCCCACAGCACCACCCCGGAACGTGGCCGTCCATGGTGCCACGGCCACACAGCTGGATGTGACATGGGAGGCGCCCCCTCTGGACAGCCAGAACGGAGACATCCAGGGCTACAAGGTATGGGGCTCTGGTGGAGCAAGGGGGGCAGAGGGGCTTGGATTGGGCAGTAGGGCCAGGGTGCCTTGGGCTCTGCCCACGGACTCCTCTGTGAACCCGCCATTACTGATGCTGATTAGATGGCTGGTGAGTGCCATCTCTTTGGAAATCTCTGCTGAAAATCATGTCTAGACTTTGGATAAAATCATGTTATGACGGGATGTACTTCAACTTTGCTATTTACCCAACCCTCTAGAACTCTTCAGTCCTTTTGAAAGCCATGGACAGCTGTTGGTTATGGGCCTTGGGGCCCAGTACATAGATGAGGAGACTGAGACCCACTTTAGGTAGCCTGGGGAGGTAGCAGAATCAGAATCCAGAACTTTTGCCACCCCACAGCTGAGTACGTTCCTAGGGGCAGTGTAGGAAAGAAGGAAGCCGGACCCATGGTGCACACCTGTGCTCCTAGTACTCTGGGAGGCTGAAGCAGGCGGACCGTGAGTTAACGCTCAGCCTGGGCAACTTAGTGATTGATCAAGACCCTCTCTCAAAACTTAAAAAGTATCAAAGAGGGCTTGGGATGTAGCTTAGTTTGGAGCCCTGGGCTCAATCCTCAGTGCCACAAGGAACAAAAAATGAAGAGAGGAAAGAGAAAGGTGCTTGTCACGCCGGCTAGAGCACAGTTCTTGGCCCAAGCCAGCGTCCCCACGGCCAGACGCTATTCCGAGAACAGATCTCATACAGCAGCTCCAGGGCTGTGACAGCACCAGGACTGTGGATTCCCCGGCTCAGCCGCTCATCCCACAGGTGGAAACCGAGTCAGCAAAGGCGAAGTGCGCTCAGCACACAGCCTGTGGAACCAGGCAGCCCTAGTGAGGGCAGAATCCGGTCCAGGCGTCCCCTGTCTCCTGCATCTGGTTGCAAGAGGGAAGAAGGAGGCGCCATCTTGCCAAGGAAGCTCTGAAAACGCATGGCACCCTCAAGACTCTGCCCAGGAGCACCAGCTAGGAAAAACTAAATACTGTGCCCCACTATGTGCATCCAGGGAGGAAAGGTGCCGGCGGAGCCCGCACTGTTTGGCAGCCAACAGACTGTCGGGGTGTGAACGCTGCAAGCTAAGAGACAGACGCAGGAAACGTGTGGGTGCACCCACCCCATGCAGGACAAGGAGAGCAGAAGGATCCAGAAGGCAGCACTACATGGAGCCGAGGCTGGGGTGTGAACCAGAGGCACGTTGACTCCCAGTAATACGGATGACACATCCACACCAGACCAACCCTCAGCCTTTGGCCAGGCTGAGCTGGGATGTGGCTGGGAAGGCACAAAACCCAGAGTCCTACCACTCAGTTACTCAGTGACACATGTTTATTGAGTAGTTATTTTATGCCCTGTACTAGTCACAGTGCTGGAGTAAAGCCATGAGCAAAGAGACAATAGGAACATAAATTTTAGGGGGAAAGTTAATTGGCAAAGTTAGTCACACAGCTGGGGATTTAGCTCAAGTGGTACCACGCCAACCTTGGACACACAAGGGCCCAAGTTCGATCCCCAGTACCGCAAAAAAAAAGTCATACAGCCAGATGGTAGGGTAAATCAAGCAGGTGAGCAGACAGCTCCATGCAGGCTGGAACTTTTAAATAGAGTTGTTTGAAAAGGGCTGAATAAGAAGATGATATCTGAACAAAAACCTATACAAATACAGAGCATGAGTCACATGAATCTGGAACATTCCAGAAAGATGGAAATGAAGAGCAAAGGTCCTGGGGTAGGGCAGTGCTTTCCAGTGTGGACAAGCCAGGAAAAAAGCCCCAGCTGAGCCTGGGGAAGTGTGGTGGGCAAGACAAAGAGCAGCCAGAGCTCCGAGAGTGCTCAGGGCCTTTGGCTTCTACTGAGGGTGAACTTGGGGCAGAGCGGAGACCCGGAGGACTTAGTCTTCCACGGCTCACTCCGCTTGCTGTGCTGCGTTGAGTCTGAAATGGAGAAATCACAGAAAACTGAGGCAGCTGAGCCACACAGCTACGACCTCAGCTGCCCAGAAGTGGTTCAAACAGCGGTGGAGGGAAGGGGCCGCACTCGGGGGCAAGTGAAAGGGCAACTCTGAGATCAAGGGACAACAGGAAGTGGGGATCCCCGGGGAGAGGCAGGAAGAGGAGGAGGAGGAAAACAGGGCAGGTCTGAGTCCGCGTGGGGGCGCCCGAGAGCACAGAACGGAGCTGGAGCTACCGCGGGAGGTCTGAGCCCTAGATGGCGCCCAGAGTTGAGGGTTAGACAGACTGGCAGGATAGGAGTCTGAAGCCTGAGCCTGGGACTCAAGTCAAGTGCACAATGACCCTGACTTATCCCAAGGCTAGACTGTGCTTCAGAAGGAGGGTGAATCGAACCTCCAGCTCTTAGAAAGAGCGGGATGCGGTCTGAAGAGCAGTTTTTCCAGGCATTTAAAGAAACTTACAACCGGGGTGGTTTTGGAGGCCCTGTGGGCTCTAATTCAGATTCTAAAATGAGGACAGTTCACTTCAGTGGAGGATGGGAAACCTCAAGCCTGCTGACCTAATTGGTCTTCCATCCATTTGAAAAGATGGGGACACATGCATGCCTGTTTATGAGTTGCCCCTGGCTGCTTTTGCACAAGGCTATCGCTGAGTCAGATGAGGGTGGCGTCTGCCTGTATTCTCAGCTACTCAGGAGACTGAGGCAGGAGGATCAAAAGTTCAAGGTCATCCTGGGCGACTTGGCAAGACCCTTGTCTCAGAAATAAAAAGGGCTGAGGATGTAGCTCAGTGGTAGAGTGCTCCAGGTTCGATCCCCAGTAACACACACACACACACACACACACACACACACAAAACACAAGAGGCACAGAACTGAGTAGTTGCGACAGAGCCTTAGTGGCTGTCCTGAAAACCTGAGCAAATGAACTACTTCTCCCTTCTCAGTAGCTGCGAAGCCCAGAGCTCACAGGGGCTCCATGGAGAGGGGCAGTGGGGGACACATAAGGTCAGTTCACGAGAAAAAAACATGTGACCGCCAGACAGAGGGTGTGTTAGGATGGGAGAAATCAGTTTGTTTCTGCGCTGACAGGAGCGATACCAGATGGAAGGAATGTTGGGGGACTTGGGGAAGAGAGCCTTAAAGGGAGCGACCAGTTCAGAGAGAAGAGGGGGTGTGGGCAGAGGGACAGGTGGTGACAGAGCCTCAGCGGATGGCTTCCCCTTCCCAGTGTAGGTCTCACTGGGAATGACACTGACTGGAAAGGCAGAAGGAAAAGAGCTTATCAAACAGCCACAGTCCCCTTCTTATCTGCAGGCTCCATACGTATTCAGCCGAATGAGACTCAGAACTACTCACTGAAAAAATAATAATAATAATAACTTCATCTGTACTGAACCCACCCATGCCCTGTTCTTATTATTCCTTGGACAATACAGAGTAACAGCTGTTTACACCGCATCTACCTAGCACAAGTGATCATTAATGATCTAGAGATGATCTAAAGTGGTCTGGGAGGATCACAGCGATTCTGTGCAGACACTGCCGTGTGACACAGAGACCGGAGCATCCTTGACTCTTAATAGCAGTGGGGGCCTTGGGTCACCTTCTCAGGCTACAAGGCGATGTCTGTGCAGATGTGCAGTGCCTGGACAGGAGCAGAGTAGCATGTCCTCCCATTCTGGGCTGAGCTTGTGATCTGGACTCTGCTTCTTCTCCGGGCCAGTCTGCAGTGTGTGGCGTGGGCAGATTTCAGCAGGGCAGGAGCTCGGGCTGTTGTATAAATTGGAGAGAGATGGGATGGAGACATAGCAAAAGGGACCATCAACAGAGTGTGTGACTAGCTACAGAGCAGTAGAGAATATCTATCTGCAGGCCATGCACCTGATGAATCATTCATAGCCAAAGAGCAGACAAGTCCATACAGCGCAAGAGTGAGGAGAAAACCCTATGTGAAAGCGGGACCAGGACCCGAATGGACTTTCCTCCAAAGAAAACAAACAGATGGCCAGCAGGTGTTCAGTACCTCGAATCAGGGAGATGCAAATGAAAGCCAGAGACGGAGCTCCTCACACCTGTCAGGAAGGCTGTTACCCAGAATCCAAAAGGCAACAGGTGATGTGGAAAAACAAAAACCCTCTCGAGCTTTGGCAGGACCATAAAGCAGCCCAGCCCCTGTGGAAAACTGGGGAAGGTCCTCAAAACGGTAGAAACAGAATTGCCCCGTGACCCAGGCTCCTCAGTGCTGGGTACGTATCCAGAAGTAGCAAGATCAGGACCTGGAGATGTTCGTACTCCTGTGTTCATTGAAGCATCATCTGCGACGGACAAGATAAAGGGAGACCTGAACATTTTGTTGGTGGACAGACAGATAAAGAAAATGTCAGGTGCCTGTGTGTACCCCAGAGAACACTGTTCAGCCTTGAAGGGAGGAGAATCCTGACATTCACAGCAACAGAAGCCAGGAAGACATCGTGTTAAGTGAAGCAAGCCCGAGACACAGAGACAAACGCTGCATGATCTCATTTATGCATAGAATCTACAATCATCACAATCAGTGACACAGGAAAAAATATAACAGTCAAATTCACAGACACAGAGAGCAAGGGGTGGCTGGGAAATGAGGGCACTCACTCAAAAAGGGGCGAAATGTCAGGTGCATGAGCTAAGTGGGTTTGGAGGTCTCTGTACAGCACGGTGACAGTAGGTAACAAGCTAGTAAGAGGAAAAATCATCTCTTCTTTCTCACCCCAAAGAAAGGGTAACTATGAAGTGAGGGATGTGTCCATTGTCTTGAGCAGGGTGATCAATTCGTACCAGCCTGTTTGTCTTAAATATATGCAATTTTTATTTGTCAGTAGAGCTGTGATTTTCATCTGTTGATTATACATCAACAAAAAGGAAAAGAAAGGGCAGGGAATTGAGAATAATACAAGAAAAGGGGTGATTGTAACTGTACATTTCTACACTAGGCCCTGTCTACCTAAGGCATTTATTCCTCGAGCAGATGTTTAGTAAGCACCAAAAACGTCCCATGCATGACTCCAGCGGCTTGGAACACAAAGGCACCAACGGGCCAGGATGAGCAGAGGTCCTGGTGCACGCCTGTCAGCCAGTGTCAGATAGTGATACTGTCGCTTAGCTCTGGCATCCTCTGTGTAGTTCACACTAGTCCCTCGTTGTGTAAAGTAGCCTGTAGCAAAAGTCTGCTGCGTTCGGTGGCACACTGTTTGTGCTGCCCTTGGTCCCCAGCCCTGCCCAGACATGCCCTGCCCAAGCTCATGGCTCCGCCCACTGACCCTCTTTCCCTGCACTGCTGATTTGTTCTCTCCGGTGACAATCACCCATAGGCGTGGCGCAAGCGCGTCCTACCCACGGTCCTCCTTTCAGCGCCTTTTCCTAGCCTCACGTGTTCTTTCAGAGGTCACCATTCCTTTGGCTGATTCCTTTACAGCAAAAAGAACTCCTGCCTCTTGCAGGCAGAGTGGCACAGGTCTGTGATCCCAGCGCACTGGGAAGCTGGGGTAGGAAGGCTGCAAATTAGAGCCCAGCCTACGTGACTAAGCGACTCGGCAAGACTCTGTCTGAAAATTTATAAAGGACTTGGGGCTTTAAGTTCAGTGGGAAGACCCCAGGTCCAGTCCTCAGTACTGGAAAGAAAACAGAAAGACTCCTTCCTCCAATTCCTCCCTCCTCATTCGCTGTTGAACCTGCTTCAGGTAGGCGGCCGTCCCCACACGCGCTTCTCCAAGGCTACTGATCATTCCTTCCTTGTTGGTTGGTGTTTAAATGGCAGCTCTTGCCCGGAGCACCGGACATGGTGGCTCCCTCCTTCCCTCTGGAATGCTTTCTTCCCTCACTGCCCTGGCTGGCTGGGCCTTTCACCCCCAGTTCTAGCTCCTTTCCGGCCATTGAAGCCCCGCAGGGAATCCACGGCCTTTGCTGAGAGCCCTTTCCTCTCCCGGCCCTGGGGACCCCTGTGTACCCAATCCTATGAGTGGTTGGGCGAGTGGGCGAGTGGTTTATGAATGACCGCCTCAGTGTTCACTCGTCTGCCCTTCTGAGAACAATCTGATATTTAAAAAAAAAAAAAAGCAGGAAAGCAAGAAGCAAGGCTTTAAGGATGTCAAGAGGTCCTAACCTCCATTCACACCCGATGGGAGGGGAAGGTACTCTGGTGGACTCTTGCTGACTCTTAAAGGAGAAACCTAGAAATGGAAAACCAGTGGTTTACAGATAATTCTTTGACCAGCAGGTGGCGCCAGATGATCGCCAATCCTCCAAGTGCTTCGGGACTTTTAGCTTTCAGAATGGCCTTGGTTCCGAATCCTAGACTAGTTTAAGAGTCTTCCACGTGTTAACACAAAGAATATTAACCCCCGCTAGATGGGAAATACTTGTATTCACCGTGTAGCATTTGCTGCCTCCCTGGCCTAAAGCTGCCTTCAGGAGGGCCTGGGAAGAGTGATGCCATGTTCTCCTGTCCTTGTGGCCTCCATTCTTCACTTTGACCCTTAACCTACTGTGTACACAGCAACACGGCCACTCAGGGAAGTCACCTGGCTGTGCCACTCTGCTGGTAAAGGATGCAGCCAGAAACCAAGCCAGGCTTCCTCACAGTGGGCTTTGGCAGCTGCAGTGTGCACAGACTTCACTGGAAGTCTTGTCAGCCTGTCACATTTGATGCGTAGGCCTGGGGCTGAGACTGCCCCTCCCAGTTTGCAGGTGGCATGAGGCTCAGATTCCCACAGGACAGGAATAGTGTATTCCTCCAACCTCTGTGCCCTGACCTGACAAGCCCGTGCTAAAGCCCACAGGCACCAGGACACACATCCCTGCTCCCTTGTGGCATTTACAGTCTCACAGAGGCTGGAGCCCTGGCTGTGAAAAGAAGGTTCTGGAAGGTTGTGGAACCCAGCTCCTAAATACTTCTATACTGTTTCCTAGGTCAGGCAGGGGCCAGAGGGAAGCCCTGTATCCTCATCCCTCTCATTCCCATAATCCTCCTCTCTGCCACAGATTTATTTCTGGGAAGCCCAGCGGCAGAACCTCACTGAGCGAGTGAAGACACTTTTCCTGGCTGAGAATGGTGTGAAACTCAAAAATCTGACTGGCTACACTGCCTACATGGTCAGCGTGGTGGCCTTCAATGCCGCTGGGGACGGGCCACGGAGCACCCCTGTACGAGGCCAGACACAGCAAGCAGGTGTGGAGGGGAAACTGTCTGCTGGGGGCGGGAGGAACCCCAACATCTGAGGTTTGGGAGGCAGTGGAGCCAGCTATCTTACCCCTCCAAGCACCTGGGTTTGATACCCAGGCCCCTATGAGATGTCTGGCAGAGTGGGGCCTGCACGTGAGACCTCAGAAAAGTGGAGCTGTCCCCACAGGCTGTGAGATAGACCCCAGATCTCACCAGACAGCCAGCTGTGGGGAAGGCCCCCACTCACACTATCCCCACTTCTTTTCTACTGTCTCTCCAGAGTTCTTGGCTCATTCCACCGTTGTTTACCATGCTTGATGCGAGGGACACAGCAGAGGAGACTATTGTGGTCCTCCCCCTTGGAGAGGACGCAGATCATGAACCTGTAGATACTTGTTAGCTGTGGTGACACTGAGGGCCAGTAATGGGGGCGGGGCTGGAGGTCCTGGAGGCAGTGTGGCTTTGGACAGGTCTGCACAAAGGCTAAGATTTCAGGCCCACAGCACAGGAAGTTCCGGAGGCAAGGCAGGGAGCAGGCTCCAGGCAGAGAACGGCAGGTGCGAGGCCTGGAGGCTGGGGGGATCAGAGAAACTGCAGAAAGCCAGGGGCTCACAAGAAAATGGGGTGAAGCTGAGACTGCAAGGTCTGGAGGACTGAGATTAATGTCAGTGGCACAGGAAGCCGCTGCAAGATGTAAGGAGTTGAACAGCAGGATCTGCTTTGTGTTTTGGAAAATAAGTCTTTTGAGAAATGGAGGCAGGGAGGCCAGGAGGAGGGCGGGCCGGGAGGGCAAGGTGAAGGCGTGGGCAAAGGTAAAGACACTGCCACCAGCCACTGCAGAGCAAGCCCGGGTCCCCTGGTCAGCCCCATTTCACAAGGAGTAAGGATCACCTGGGGAAACTTGCTCCTTGCAGAGTTCCCTGCAGGTCGTGGGAGAGCAGATGCTGGTGCCCGGGACTTCTGAGAGAAGCAAGAGCGTTTTCTCCCTCCCCCCTTCTACCTCCCTTTCCCCTCCCCATGTGACTAGGTTGGCCCTTTGTATCTACATCTGTATCTGTATCAGCAGATTCAACCAACTGGCTCAAAAATATTCCAGAAATATTGGAGCTATGTCTGACATTTTTCTTGTCATTGTTTTCTAAATGAGGCAGCCTAACAACTATTTAAGCTACATTTCAACTGTGTCAGACATTGTAGGGAACCCAGGGGTGATGTGAATCAGTGTCAGGTGCAGAGGGGACATGAGCATGGTGGGGTGCAGCCTCTGAGGGGTCTCGGGAGTGCCCTTGGGTACAGAGGATAAAAGCCCGGCCTCCCAGGGGCCTATACCTACCTGCTGCTTCCCTTAGAGGGTCACAGATGGCTCTTAAGTTCCTGCATCTTATTGCTCCCTGGGAACAAGTCCCGGCCCCAGGGGAACCTGTCCCTCCCCTGGTCCCCAGGGTTTGGCAGAGGCCAAGTGAGCCTGCACGTGGGAATATGAGTCTTCCGGTCTGTCCTGTCCACGTTCTGTCCATGATATCAGCCAGATATGGGCCCCTGGGCCCGTGGGAGCTTCTCTCAGGGCGCACAGGACAGAGTGTCCTGTCTCGAGCCCTTGGGTGGGGGAGGGAGGAAGGTGACCCTGAGCTGAGCTCCCTCCTTCAAAGACAGCTTGCTGACGCTGCCTCCTGGAGCAGGGCCCGGAAAAGGGTCCAGATTAGCTCTGCTCGGTGGGAGGCTGTGCTGCCAGAAGATAATAGCCAGGCCATCTCCTGGCCAGCTTGGGCGGGGGCTGTGGATGGACGGGGTGCTTCCTGCCTGCCCCTTTGTCCTCCACTGCCCCCACGTTTTCAGGGTCGCCCTAGGGTTTTCACTCCTGAAACTTCTCTTCCAGGGACAGCCCAGCTGCCCTTTCTCTGACCTCCTGACAGACAACATGCTGTGGAGACGTCCACAGCAGTGCCCGCTGGCATCTGAGGCCCAGAGACCCCACTCTCCTCCAGGGAGCAGATGAGAAAGCCCTACCCCACAAACCAGAAAAGACCTTGTCCCTGGTGCCAACGGGGTGTAACGGCTTGTCCCGTGCTGGTAGCCAGAGCTCAGAGCCACTTTAGAGAAAAATAAAGTTTCCCTTTTTTCCCAGTTTCAAGGCCACTGATATCGGAAACCTGGGTGCTAAGGACGTGAAGAGAGGCAGGGAAGGGCTCTGAGGGCCTCCAGTGCCCCCTCCAGCCCTCTTCCCTGAGCCTTGCCTGGGCCTAGACTGAAAGGCCCCTGTTAGTTTCCTGGAGCCAAACCCAAGGCTTTGAACCTTCACAGAAGGAGAAAAGAAAAACACTTTGTTGTCCCCACAGCCCCTGGCGCTCCCCGCTCAGTCAAGTTCAGCGAGCTGACCACGACTTCGGTGAACGTGTCCTGGGAAGCCCCACAGTTCCCCAACGGCATTCTGGAGGGCTACCGGCTGGTGTACGAGCCGTGCACCCCGGTGGATGGTGAGTGCCCCCACCAAGTCCCACATAGCCTAGACCCTCACCTAGCAAGGGCTTGCCCCCTTCTGGGGCCCCGGCACCGTCCCTGCACATGAGTTACATGCACGGAGAGTCTCCCCGTATTACAAACAGGGAAACTGAGTCCAGGCCAAGGAAGACACATTTCTAAGGCAAAACAAAGCAAGTTGAAGGCAAAGTTGGAGCGACAACTTGGGGCTCCAAACATATAGGTGGAGAATTTTGAAATTCATTTTTCTTCTGTCATCAGGAGCAGGGAAATCGGAGAGAAACACTGCCCCCAAGGTGGACAGGTTTCTGTGGGGAACCCGAAGAAGGGGCAGCCCTGACTCCTGCCCGAACTTTAGTTGTTGTTCTTACGCCAGGCTAGTCTTTCATTGCCCTTTGCAGTCAGAGCTCCTGAGAATCTGGTCAAAGCTTGGAGGGACACAATGTGGGGTCACTGTACCCCTGTTGCCACCTGTGCACCTCAGCCAGGATCCTGGCCCTGTAAGTGATGCCTCTTGCTCTCTGAGCCCTGCTGCCCCAAGTCATCTTCAGACCCTTTCACAAACCCTGTCCCCTCCAGGCCCTAGCTAGATTCTGACCTAATTCTGGGTTGCCAGGCAGGGCCATACAGACCAGAACAGTGGACAGCAGAGGGATGCCCATGGTGGTATCAGCCAGCTCAGGATGAGCACAGTACCCAGAAATCCCTGCCAGTTGGTCACAGCAGTCCTCTTAAGAGGCCCAGGGACTTAGGGTCAGGAAGAGGCTGGACTTCTCACTGCCTGGGTCTTCTTCCAGCAAGACATTGTTGTGTGGCTGGCCTACAGGGTGCCCCGGTGACTGGATCTGTGGTCACTTCCTTATACTCACCCATCAGACAGCGGAGGGCAGCAAGAACTCAGGGCAGAGCCAGGCATGGTGACTCACGTCTGTAATCCCAGCACTCAGGAGGCAGAAGCAGGAGGATTGCTGAGTTCGAGGCTTGCCTGGGCTATATAGTGAGCTTTGGGCCAGACTGAACTACAAAGCGAGACCCTGTCTCAAAAAAGAGGGAACAATGGCCCTCAGTTTTTCCTGATAACTACCTGAGCGCTGGCACCCCATCCTGCACAGGGGACCTGTGTGTTAGGACACCCAGGAAGGGATGCATTCAGGTGCAGGGTCAGGAACAGGGCAGACAGCAGGAAGACAGGTGCAGACGCCTAGGTGAGCTCCCGCCGCTGTGGTCTCCACCTGGAGAGATGTGAGCACTTTGCCTCCTGGCTCCTGGCCCAGCAGGGTTTGCACAGCTCCTTAGAGATGTCATCCTCCTTGTAAGGCCCAGATAGCAAGCACAGATGATGCCCATCTCGCCAGCAGGAACTCTGCCCCACCTCATGCCTCAGCCCTGGGTACAGACCAATTGCTCCCCTTTTCCACAGAGAAAACTAAAAGCCCACGCGAATCAATGTTGTCAAGCACAGTCAAGGACCAGGCCCCAAAGGTCCTGACTTCCAGTCCCAGAGACTCATTTCCAGCGTTCCAGCCTCACTCGCTCATTCAGCTGATACCCACTTGCCCTGTCTCTGTGCTTGAACCTCAGCATCCCTGCCTGAGACACGTTAATCCCTGGCTAAATAGGAGAACAAACTAATGCCAGGCTAAGCCCAGAGACACCGAGGGCTGTGGGTGTGTGGACTCCAAGCACAAGCGTTTCTACGCTAAAAACCCAGGCAGTACAGGTGATGGGCAGACTGGGAGCTGAGCCCTCACTGGCAGCAGAGCTGGGCTGCAGCTGGGAGCTGGTCACCAGTGCCCCTCTAGACCAACCTGAGGCATCTTTACAGAAGCACTTCCTGAAGGTTTTCCCCGGAGTCGAGTTCTGCCGGATATTACATGAGGGAACAGAAACTAGTGAGATGGGTGTGGCTACAGTAATAGGCACAGTCGGATGGTGAGTTCTTCTCCCTCCAGAGTTACAAGGCCCTGTGGGTCTTCAGGAAACAGACAAGACACAGCCTTTCTCACGCTTCTTCAGCCGCAGAGCCCTCTTCCCTGTGAACACTGAGCAGAACCACAAAGCAGCATGGGAGCGAAGGGGAAGCCCCGGCCACAGAGTCTAGATGCTCAGGCCACTGCTGCTGCCCCTCACCCGTGGCCTCCAGGGGCCTCAGAGACCCTGCAGCCCCTGTTCGCTACGCTTCTCCCCAGGGGTCAGCAAGATCGTGACAGTGGACGTGAAGGGGAACAGCCCCCTGTGGCTGAAGGTGAGGGACCTGGCAGAGGGCATGACCTATAGGTTCCGCATCAAAGCCAAGACCTTCACCTATGGGCCAGAGATCGAAGCCAACGTGACCACGGGACCCGGAGAAGGTAGGCGAGCCATGGACGGCTGCCCTTGTGTGTCAGAGGGGTCCCCAGTGTCAAGTCCCTGGAGACACAGTGGACACCCCAGAGCTTGCACTTTCCCATCCCCAGCATCCTCGCCCTGCTCCCCAGTCTGGACGTGCCCAGGAGGACCCTCATGTTCTAAGGCCAAGCCCTCCTCTCACCACTCAGGCCCACGCACTGCCTGGCCGGCTGGAACACAGGACCTTGTGCATGCCAGACAAATGGCCTCTCCCATCCCCAACCAGCATCTTTCTTCCTCCCTACACTGGCGCCGGCAGCCTCCACCACCCCCAGGACGGTACAAGTTGTCCCATCCCAAACAAAAGCCATCTCCCAGGAAAGAGTGCACAGCCCGTCTCAGAAGTCCCCCACAAAGTCACTTCCCTCTCCAGCAGCCCCAGCTGCCCCAGCCGCCCCAGCTACCAGGAGTGGACACAGGGTCTGCAGGAGCCTGGGCGCTGGTGGGGGAGGGGCATGGAGAGTAGTAGGCTCCTGCCTCCCACCTGCCGGCAGGTTTGAAGGTGCCTGACCACTCTTGTTCTCCAAACAATGTCACCTCATCCCAGCCACCCTGAGAAGAGCCACAGGGCACAAAGAGCCTGGCAGGAGCTGCCTCTCACTGGGCTGCATCTCACCTGCCGGCCCCTCCCTGCTGCCTCTCACCTGAGCCTTTCTGGGAAACAGTACCAGGAAGAGAGCTAGCAGGCAAGGCAGCTGTAGGGAGGCTTGGGGACAGAGGAGGGCAGGCTGGAGAACACACTGTTCCGCAGAAGCTTACAGTATCCCTGGCCGAGGGAGATCAGGAAGCTGAAGGAGGTCACGGGGCCCTGAGAAAGCGAGTTGGGCGAGGAGGGGCCGGCAGGGAGAGCAGAAAGTCAGGCGTCCCTGCACTCCCAACAGGTGGCTGCCGAGCGCCTCCCTCATCCCCCGAGCACTGGCCCATGTAGAGTACCAACCTGGTACTGGCCGCCTCTTTCAGGCCACAGCCCCTCCCTGGGGTGGCAGGCAGAACACTCCTAGGGGAGGAGGGAAGGGAAGAAAGGACTGCAGGGTCGCAGGGTCAGGCCCGTGTCCTCCGCCCTGGGCTGGGTTGCCCCGCTGTGTGGCACATCCCTGCCCTCCTGTCCCAGCTGGCCAGCTCTCTAGGGTTTCATAGGAGTTTCTGTGCAATGACAGACTTTGCAGCTCTTCCCGGCAGGCATCTCCAGGGACCAGCAGTCCACTCATGTACTGACTTGCTCCCTAGTCCCATAAGCGCACAGGAAGCACCTACTGCGTGCTAGGCCTGGGGGATGCTGAGCCCTGTGTCTGGGAGAAGCACGCATGGTGGGTGGCAGTACACAGAGTGGGGGCCCAGGGACAGCAGGACCCCAGAGCACAGGCACTGGCTCGTACTGGCAGGGCGTTCTGCAGAAAAGGGGCCCAGGCCCTGTGGAGACAGATACCGGGCTCACTGCTCTGTCTACAGAAGCAGACTTCTGTCTTCTGTTCTGACTCCCTGCCTGGCTAACATCCCAGGATGCTAGCTGGACACAGGAGAGCCAGCAAGCAGCCAGCTCCTCTCCCCTCCCCACCCCTCCCCTTCTACCATCCCCTCCCTCCTCCTTTCCCCACCAAGGCTTCCTGGAGCCTCTTCTCTCCTCCTCTAACTGAGCACCTAGTAGAGTCAGAGGAGAAGACTCCCAGCAGGAGATAGAGAGGTTGTTCCGGTCTGTGACCATCACTTGCCAGAGAAGGAGATATTGGGGACTTTTCAGGCTGCTCAGGCCCCAGAACTTTCAGGGGTCCTGGAGGCTCTTTGTCTGGAGTTGGTTTGGTCAACCAGTCCCCATCCTTGAGCACCCCTTGGCAGGCTGGGGGCCCTGCTGGCTTCCTCCACCCCTGGCCCACCGTGCATGGTGTTTGCAGGTGCACCAGGACCACCAGGAGTGCCAATCATCGTGCGGTACAGCTCTGCCATCGCCATCCACTGGTCCAGTGGAGACCCGGGCAAAGGGCCCATCACCCGCTATGTCATAGAGGCCCGGCCTTCAGGTACGACCCTGCCCCTCCTGAGTCCCTGCGGTTAGGGTCTGTGTGAAGGGATGCTTGCTGCTCAGGTGGTGCTAGAGGTGGCCCCGTTGAGGAGTGGAAAACTGGGGCATCCTCTGAGCTGGACTGTAGGCCCCAAGGGGACAGAGCAACTCAGCCCCAGCTGAGGTGGAAGATCCTTCTGGAAGTGGAGAGGAGAGGCTTGGCCCGTACTGGTTAGACAGCTATGACCTCTGCCGACCCCAGCACCCCTGCCACACAGCTCAGGAGACCCAGCTGCTTCTCCCAGCTCCATCTCTGCCTCCACAGACCTCACCATAACTGTACAAACCTCTCCCGTCAAGCCTGAAATCGAATCACTAGAACTTCCAAAGCCATCAGCAGATGAGCGAGTGATAAGTCGCTGGAGGGGGTGCTCTTCGATCTTGTTTCAGGCATCCTGACACCTGCTTCCCAGGCTCCACTTACTGGAAGGAGCCCCAGTCCCCCTGTTGCTAGGTTTCCCAGTTAATCAGAGGTGCCAGTCAGCCAAGAGCTGTGGGCTTCTTTGTGTTCCGTGGGTTTGTGATTAGGTGATTGAAGTTAAGAAAAGAAAAACAAACTTTGCCCTGTGACCCCAGTAACACATAATAATCAGAATGAGAAATAGTGAATCGTATCAGTAGCTGATTCTTGTGAGAGACATATTGAAACATCCTTGTAACAAACTGTTCATACAGTTTCAGGCAGCTGGGACCCAATCACATCAATCTCAAAGAGTGAATGATTCTAGGAGCTTCTGGAAACTCCCACAATTTCCTGAGTCTTCCATTAATAATTGCGTTTGCAAAGAGCTGGCGCATCTCGCAGCTCTGCTCCACCGTGCTGCCCAAGGCCCTGGCTCCATCCCCACTCCAGATGGTCCCTCCCTGGCCTTCCAGTGCCAACTGCCAAGTTGGCCAGAAGACCCCTGCATGTTTCTCCCAACCAGAGCCTGTGCCTCTTTCTTCTACCCAGGTTGGCTGGACTCACAGGCAGGCTGTGGAATGTCAGCCCTGGCCTTGGGCGTATTGATTTTCCAGTGTTTGCTGGGAGGCCCAGCAGGAGCCTCTGGTCTCCAAGTTTGGAGACCATAATGTGGTCCACACAGGTAGAATTCAGGCCTGAGTGTAAAAGGGAGGAGCCAGGCAATACCTGAAGCAGGGTCTGGGCTGAGCTGTGCAGAGAGCCAGCAGGGACTGAGCACCCAGACCCAGGAAGGGCCAGGGGCCATGAAAAGGGGCAGGGCAGAGAGTGCTGTGGCCTTCCTCTAAAATGGTGGGGGGAGGTCCAGGAATTTAGCTCAGTGGCACCACACCTGCCTCGTAAGCCAAGGCCCTGAGTTTGACCTCTGCTACCACAAAAAAACATAAAATGGTTGGGGCCCGCGGGGCTTCTGTTCCGAGAGCTAACAGACCCTCTCATTTCCATACACAGTAACCCTGACGAACTCTCCCTCTGTGGTTTATGCTTCATGCCATACAGACTAAGCTGCCCAATTCCTACAAACCGGAGAGCTACCAGGCTCAGCACACCCAGAGAGGCATCCACTCTGGGGATTTAGAGGCCCGTGGAACTGGCCCTGCATGTCAGCCGGCTCCCAGGGCCCAAGGCCAGGGCCACAGCAGGATATTTCCAAGGCTCTGGCCTGGTCCCACGGCCCCAGCTCCCACTTTGTCTCTGTGCGCAGTCAATCAAGAGAGGACAAACAAAGAGCAAGAGGCCTCAGCTCTGAAGGCAGCAGCATGGTCCTCCACAAGCCGTGTCTGTCCACAAACAGTCCACTGCTCTCCTGGTTACCCAGAGGAAGTTCGATGGCAAGAGTTGGACCACTCTGGGCAGAAACAGCAGCTGTGGCCTTTATGGTAGTGTGATCCTGGAAAGATGAGTTAAGCCCTCTCTGAGTCTTGACTTTCTCATCTGTAAAATGGGGACAAGAGTTCTCCCCCTTACCAATCCTATAAACGTGAGAAGTTACGCAGATAGACTCAGGACACAGGACGAAAGAATAGGGTTCCTGCCATGTGGTTACCAGACCTCACGATGGTTCCTCCAAGGTGAGGAAACTCTCAAAGCCACATGAGGAATGTGGATCCCACCCTGTACTTAGATTTCAAGGCACAAAGCACTTTCTGTAGCACATCGCTATAGAAAGGTCTTCATTCATTCATTCATTCAGCAAATGCGTAGAAGTTGCCTGTGCTCAGTGCTAATTTGTGCTGAGACAATCGAGGCAGGATCCCTTGAAGGATTTCACAGCCCATCAGGAGAGGAATATTAAGCAGCAAAGAGGACGGGTACAAACCTGATGCTCAAAAGAAGGTTAGACCCGAATGAGGACCTAGCACACAACGCCCTGGTCACTGGGTGCAGGCCATGGGCCCACGAGCTCAGCCTAAGTGATGAACACTGGACTGAGTTTGGAGCTGGCGGCCAGACAGGCTCTGCCCCCTGGAGCGGCAGATGGCAGTGAGTAAAAGAGGGGTTGGGGGCTCCTCTCACCTCACAGCTGCTGCCCCTCTGTGCCTTTGCAGATGAAGGGCTCTGGGACGTCCTCATCAAAGACATCCCCAAGGAGGTCAGCTCCTACACCTTCAGCATGGACATCCTGAAGCCGGGCGTGAGCTATGACTTCCGGGTCATCGCCGTCAATGATTACGGCTTTGGCACCCCCAGCAGCCCCTCCCAGTCTGTGCCAGGTATGGCATGTAGGGTAAGGAGCAAGGGAGCCCCCTGAAAGAGCCTGGTGACAAATGCTGGGTGGTAGGGACAGAGGAGAGTCACCAGGCTGTGGGAGCAGTGGGGTGGCTCCTGTGGTGGACTGTCCTCTCCATTCCACAAAGCGGGAGCTCTGGGCCAGGACCTGTATCAGTTCCTAAATCCAGGGGAAGCTAAGGGTCTTGGCGCTTTGGGGTCTTTTTCTTAGGATCCCAACAGCCTAGGTAGGGGCAGAACAGTGAACCCACAGAGTTTCCATGAGCTCACCACCCAGCTGGTTCAAAGGAGCCGACTCGTAAGACCCCCCCAGAACAAACAGGGTCCACATCCTCTGGGGAGAGGCTGGCCTCCGAGCCCTAACTACACAGTACTCAGGGCAGCTAGCTTGTCCACCACCCCCTTTCTCCTCTCCTCAGCATGTCTTGGAATCATGAAGGACTCTAGTGTCCATACCCATGGCCCACTCTAATCACTACCCCCTCTCAATACTCAGGCTCCTTCCCTGGAGGCAGAAATACAACTCAGAATTTCTACTAGCAGGAGGAAAACCAGGGGCCCTATCTCCTCTCCCCACCCACACACTTGTTCCTTTGTCCAGAAAGAAATAGTCTAGGCTGGAGATTTAGCTCAGTGGTTCTGGCACCTGCCTAGCAAGTACAAGGTCCCTGGTTCAATCCCCAGTAACCATATAAAACAATACCAGGTTTGGTGATTCACATCCACCAATCAGGACCACATACCACAATGTCAGGCAGCTCTTCCTTGGCAGCAGCATGGTTATTACTCATGGGTACAGAAAGCCCAGTACTGGGGGCTTTGTGGGAAAGCGATCCCTCCCTGGCAGAGCCTTTTAAGACCTCTTGGGCTGGCCCTTCCAATCTGGGCTACTTTCTGCCAATAGGGAAGAAAAAAATCAGTGCAAACTGACCCTTGGGAAAAGTTCTCACAGGACTCCATGGGGCTGGAAAGTACCTCTCCTCACACAGATTTGGGTCTAGTTATCAAAACCACCTTCTCTAGGCAAGGGGAAGGGAGGTAGCTAGCATGATGCTGCTCTGCATTACCTATGTCCCTGGCAGGCATAACTAATCGATCCCAGAGTTCTTTCTCCAGAAGCAACCTCAGAACCCTTCTCAAAAGAGTCCTTGCTGGTTGTGGTGGCACAAGCCTATAATCCCAGCACTTGGGAAGCCAAGGCTGGAGGATCAGTGTCGGCTCAAAGCCAGCCTGGACTACAGAGCAAGATACAGTCTCAAACAAAGCAAAGCAAAACGAAACAAAACAAAGAGACTCCTCGAGGCAGTCTTTTGACAATAGATCAGAGCTGACACTTAGGTAAAATCATCCTCCAAACCCTAGCATAGGACTCACATCTTTCAGAGGGCACAGACCCTGCCTGTTGTAAAGTGTATGAGCAAAGGGAAGGGCCCTGCTGGAGCAGATTTGGAGATGGGAGGGACTGAGCACCCTGGCCCTGATGTTTGCATCTGTTCAGCCCAGAAAGCTAACCCCTTCTACGAGGAGTGGTGGTTCCTGGTGGTCATTGCTCTCGTCGGCCTCATCTTCATCCTGCTTCTGGTCTTCGTGCTCATCATCCGGGGCCAGAGCAAAAAGTACACCAAGAAGACAGACTCCGGTGAGTGAGCGTCTCCTGGCCCTCTGGCTGGATTTACCTTGCCCGTGTGTCCCTTTGGCCAGGTTGAAAGGTTGTCAGGTCGTTCTCCTGGCGATGTACCTGCCTAGCAAGCGGCAGCATCGGGTTCCTACACATGATCCCAGTCTCTTATTTTAGTCTCAACTCTAACAAAAGGAGCAGGGACAGCCCGGTGAAGGGAGAGGAGGGGGTGGGACGAGGAGGCCTCAAGGTCTAAAGGGTGTCAGTTTCCCCCAGGGAGCAGTGCCAAGTCCGGAGGCCTAGGTCACGGGGAGATGATGAGCTTGGATGAAAGCAGTTTCCCGGCCCTGGAACTCAACAACCGGAGGCTGTCAGTCAAGAATTCCTTCTGCCGGAAGAACGGCCTGTACACCAGGTAGGAGCCCTCTGCATGGGGCCACAGGATGGGGCTTAAGGACCAGGCCCCAGGATCCAGCTGTGCCAGCTGTGGAGGAAGCTGGTATGGGCCACGGAGCAGGCAGGGCCCACTTGCCCATTCTTGTCCTGGGAGCTGCATTTGAGTTCCGGGACTGGGAATGACCTTCAGAAAGACCCTGCAGGCCCCAGGCAGTACAATCAGGGACTCACATTGGCACCTCCACACCCAACCACACCCAGGGCACACCAGAAAATTCACAGGGAGGTGGGTACTAGGGTCTCTGCCAACAGCAGCAGAATGCAAATGATTTGGAAAATTTCGTGAGCCAAGTTGGGGCTATTTGGAGCCAGCTGCTCCAGTTGGGTCTACAGATGACCACATGCCCCAGAAGTGAGATGGGGCCACCCAAGGCACACTGGGCACCTACACCTCAGGGACAGTCCCAGGAGCTTCCCCATGACTGCTTATGCCCTCCCGTCCAGGGCAGTGGGAAACCTCCTCCCCTGGCCCTGCGTATACCTGTTAGCAGACACTCTCCTACCACTGCCTGCGGCTTCCACCAGCAAGGAGAGCTGGAGGCTACTGTCATTTGCAGCTCCTGTTTCTCTCCAATCAGGCCTATGCTCCCCTCCTTGTGGCCACAGAGGTAGGGGTGGTGCTAGGGCCCATCTGAGCCTCCCCTGATAGCTTGTGACAGCTTTTGGCTCCTGGGAGTCCAAGAGAGGTTAGAGGCTGCAGCCAGAAGGGCTCCGGCCTCACCCTCAGCTTTATTGACATTCCAGGCCCATTGGAGGCAGCCAGAAGGGGAGCCAGCCTCTCTCAGAGGAGCTCACAAAGCTTCTCTGTCTCTGTCTCGGAGGGTGGGAACCCTGCGTGTGCTCACAGGGAGGGCAAAGGGAGGGGTTTAGAAGCTGTTATCCCTCGCCAAACCCAGCCTGCCAGAGAAAGAGCTGTTTGAGGGGGGGTGGCAGGCCCAGAGGGCCCAGCGTGGCTGAGCAGCCCTGCCAGGCCAGCTACGGGCCTGCCACACAGAACAAGGGGACATTTCACCAAAGGCCTCCCTTCTCCTGGCCCTCTCTGCCTTTCCAGTTATACACATCAGGAACCACGTAGCCCCTCCACCCCTGTGATACACAGAAATCTTGTTCATTCCACACTAACCTGACTCCAGAGCCCCAAAACTAGCCACAGTGATGGTCTTCTGCAGCTCCAGGCCTGTGAAACATGGTGCAGGAATTAGGAGGAACCTCGATAGAAGGCCCTGAGCCCTGTGTTCCTCCAGTCTCACTGTCCTTTCCCTAGCTGGGAGGCAGCCCCGTGGGAGCTCGTCCTTGAGCCCCACCGGTGCACTCTCTGCAGGTCTCCGCCGCGGCCCAGCCCTGGAAGCCTCCACTACTCTGATGAGGACGTCACCAAGTATAATGACCTCATCCCGGCCGAGAGCAGCAGTCTGACTGAAAAGCCCTCGGAAATCTCAGACTCTCAGGTGAGGGGCAAGAGGGCCCGGACAGGGCAGGGGAGCAGCCCCTGCAGAGCAGACCACAGAGGGAGGCAGCTCTGGCGAGCAGGCCTACAAGTACCCCACACATAGCCTTTCTTCTCTCCTGCCCACCCGCCAGCCCGCCTGCCTGTCTTCTACCTTCTACCTTCTTCCTTCTATCTTTCCCCATCTGGAGACTAAGGGGACCCAAGATACTACCCAGAAGTCACTTAGGGGACAGCTGCCACCCTCCCAGTTCTCAAGCTCCACCTCCAGGGCTAAAGGGACCTGGATCACGTGAAGTCCCAGAAGCAGAGTCCCCTAAGCCTGCCAGAGTCGCACCT
The DNA here is from genome assembly GCA_004025085.1 of Thryonomys swinderianus. Classification (NCBI taxonomy): domain Eukaryota; kingdom Metazoa; phylum Chordata; class Mammalia; order Rodentia; family Thryonomyidae; genus Thryonomys; species Thryonomys swinderianus. Next base: position 21,516 of record PVIC010014925.1, read on the forward strand.
GCCTGGTTTCTCAGGGGCCTCAGCTGGCAGAGGAGCCCAATGGAGGTAGAGAGAGAGGCTGTACTGTGCAGCTTAGCCGCCCAGGCTCAGAGGCAGGGCATTGGGCAGGGAAAGCGGGCAGACTCAGCAAGCCGTGATGCTTTGGAAGTTTGGATCTGAATTTGGGTTCCAGCTCTGCTGCCTCTAAGCTAGAACCTCTTGTGGATGTGAGAGATCCTCTCTGAGCCTCAGTTTCCCCGCCTGTTGGTAGCACAAGCAGGTGGTAACAGGTTCCTCATAGGGCTGTGGGGAGAACTCACTGAGACTGGGCATAGAAGAGCTCTTTCAGAAATACCAGCTTTGGGCCGGAGATTTAGCTCAGTGGTTCTAGCACTGGCCTCACAAGCACAAGGCCCTGAGTTCGATCCTGGTAACCACATACAATACTAAGCATAGTGACTCACGCCCACCAGCAATCAATTCCACATACCACAGTTCTGACGTGGTGGCTCACGCCTGTAATCCCAGCACTCGGGAGGCAGAGGCAGGAGGATTGCTGAGTTTTAGGCTTGCCTGGGTTACATAGTAAGCTCAAGCCAGCCTGAACTACAAAGAGAGATCCTGTCTCAAAAAAAAAAGAAAAGAAATACCAGCTTTTCTGTGAAGAGGGCACAATGCCATCTGGAAGATGGAGGCTTAGAGCTGCCACCAGGTCAGGCAGTGGCAGTACGTGGGCTGCAGGGGCTGGGAATGAGGACATTCCAGCCATGCGATGTTTCAGCCTCCCACCCCTCCCCACTCAGACTGTGCCAAGCCTCGTGGCTCCGGAGAAGGGACCATGAAAAGGCCACTGCGTCCAATGCCTGGACCTTTCTGCCCAGTCCTGGGAGGAGGAGAGAAGGAAGAGGTGCCAGCTGGGAGCTGGGAGCTGGGAGCTGGGAGCAGGGCTCTGGGATCCAGCCAGTGGCCCGGGGTACCACACTGCTGTTTTGTTCAGCTGTGGGTACTGATGGGTTCTGCAGGGCTGAGAAGACTCCCCTGCCTCCACGTCCCAGTGCAGGGACAGGGACCCCAGCTTCGCCTGGCTTACTCAGGGGCTCCGCGGGGGACAAAGCTACTCTGAATTCATGTGACTCAGGTTACAACGCCTTCTTTTGAGTATATTAACGCTGAGTATGCTATTTAACACATGCTGTAGACATTGGAGAGTCACCAAAGTAGTCCCTAGAGGCCTGGGCCCTTCCCCTGAAGTCCCCAAAGATGTAACCACCACTTAGCTTCTAGACGCTCAGCGTGGACTTGAGAAAGATGAAAGGAGTTCCCTGCCCATGGAGCTGTAGGTCTGACTCCCCTCGGCTGCCAGTGGGTGGGATTTCCTGGTGGCCCTGGACCTTTTCTGCAGGGCATGTTATTAGCCCACCCTCAGGAGCTGGGCTCTGACCTTTAGGGAGCTGGCTGTCTGTGTGCAGGAGGTTTTGCCCAGTTAACTTTGTGTCACCTCCCCTGCGTGAATCTGGAGGAGCCTGCCAGGAGGCCACGTGGCTGCCTCCCACCCTTAACTACAGAAGTTGCTGGGAAAAGAGTCCCTGTGTTCAAGACCTTCTGGCTCAGAAGTTACCCCCAGGGGGAGCAGAGAGTGCCTGGAATCTGGAATCTTCTTGCTCAGCACATGGTCTGGTCTGTGCCCAGCAAGCCCACCACTTGCACACTGTTTCCATAGCAACCTGGCACCAATCCCGCCCCAGGAGCACTACCCTAGAGAGAGGAGGCTGCGGGCTCCGGAAGACAGTTGTCACGGCAGAATGCCCATCCTCTAAGGATCACTTGACCAGACTAGGCTCAGGAAACCTGCCCACAGAACCGGGGACAGTTCGGGACATGAGCTGGGGCTCAGTAGGATCGGATTGAGTTTATTTGCTCTGAAAGCTGAGTTCCGAGGAGGCAGGAGTGAGTGACGGTTTTGATCATGGCTGCATCGCCTGTTGGACCCTCTTGGAGGATCTGGAGGGTCGCCAGCAGTGCCTGGGAGCTGGGCTCTCTCTCTCTCTGTATAGTTATGAGAAGAAAGAATGGCCATGAAGCTGACCAAGACTCAAGACCAAGTGCGGGTTTTCCAGGATGGAGAAACAATCCCATGGTTACTGTTGCTTGGAGGCAGGGTCTCATTCTGCTTCTCAGGCTGCCCTTTCACTCCTGGGCTCATGTGATCCTCCTGCTTCAGCCTCCCAGATCCTGAAACGACAGGCCATGCCATTTCTCTGCATACTGATCCACCCAGGGTCCCTCAGGCTCAGAAGCTACAGTGACAATTGTAAGATAGGATTAGGGTCGTATTTGTGTACAGATGAGGAAACTGAGGCTTGGAGAAGTTACATGGGGTGGCTCGGGGCCAACAGCCGCAGGTGTGAGCCTGAGATGTCAGCCCCCAGGTTGCAGGGCCAGACCCATGCCAGACCCCAGCAGCTGTCACTGCACCCTGTCCTCCTCAGAGGGCTGCTGTGCCGGAGGTGCTCATCTGAAAGGTAGCATGTGGCTGTGACCTGGACTCGCTCTCTGTCCCTAGTGACCCTCTGGCTAGAGGACACTGAGTGAGATGAGGTGGCACCAGCAGGGCTCCCTCACTCCTGTCTCTGAAGAGCCATCGGGATGGTTTGGGTCAGTTCTTCCTGCACCTACTCTTGAGAACCTCACACTTGGTGTCAGAGCCACCAAAGCTAGACCAGGTTCCAGGACGCTGTCACCAGAGCCCCATATCTCAGAGACAGAAGAGGCCGGAAGACACCAAAGACATCAGCACAGGAAGACACGGGTCATCCTGTTTCCTGCTAGGTTCAGTACTCATTGTTAAAATGTTACACTGATCCATCTGTAGTGGCCCATGTCCAGCCCTCCTCCGGGAGGCTGAGGCAGGAGGATCACAAGTTGGAGCTCAGCCTGGGCAACTTAGTGACGTAGTGAGACCTTGTCTCTAAACAAAAAGGGTTGCGGATATAGCCCGGTGCAAAGACCTGGTTCATTCCCCAGCACTACAAAAAAAAAGTTAAATTGCTGGCATACCTGTTCGTGTATAGCCACCATCCTGAGCTCTGCCAGTCCCCAGGGGACCCCAGGAAAACAGCCCCACCATTTTGCAGCTGTGAGACATGGAGGAGAAGGCAGGAGCTAGACTTGACCGGCCTGCCTCCCTCTGCTCTTCTGCCCTGGACAGCCAGACAGATCTGGTGACCACATCTCCAAGGGAAGCACTGCAGCAGATGCACAGGGAGGGAGGGTGCTGCCTGCTCCTCAGATGCATTTCCTTTTTGTCTTTCTTTCTTGCGGGGGGAGTACTGTGGGGCCCATGTCCTCGCACATGTGCTCTACAAGCCTCAGTATTCATGTCTTGAGCTCACTCTTAGGACCTAGAGGTGGTGGAGACATGTCCTCCCTCCCAGGAGCGCCCATGGGCTGGAGGGGATTGACTGGAAGACCCAGCACTGGGCCTCTTCCACCACCTAGCTCCAGACACAAACCAGCACCCCTGCCACAGCTCGCTGAGTCTCGAGGGCCCTATGTCAGGAGTGGCACATCCAGCCCTGTGCCTGTTGCTTGGCCAGTGGTGGCTACCGGTGTCCCCAGGTCCCTTGTGTACATCCCATTCTGCCTGCAGTTTCAGCGGCCCTGAGGAATCACTGCCTCCCTTTTTGAAGCCTCCAGTGCCCAGCCCTTCTGAGGATGAGTTTGGCACAAGCCGCCTGGTTTACATTTGAAGTCAGACCACCCAAATCTCGTTCTCCAAAACGGGTGAAAATCTTCCCAGCCAGCTCCCTGGGATATGGTAATAAATACCACGTCAGTTTGACTTACAAACAAACACAACAGGGCCGTGGGTGAAGGGCTGGAGAGTGAGGGGCTGGCTGCCTTTCCCAAGGGCACAGTCGGGGAGTCTAGACCTGTGCCTTAAGGGGTGCAGGAGAAGGGGGCTGCAGGCAGAAAGAAGCACACCCAAAGATGAGATTTAAGTGCCTGTGGCTTATTTGATGAAACTTCTAAAAATGCAGTATTAGGAAAAAAATATGTATATTTAGCACACAAATAACTCTCAGTGAAGAACAACGCCAAGCCCAGGGCATGCATTTCCCCAGTCTTGATACTTGGTTCTTGGCACCACCTCGGTAGAACTATGGAGCAGCTCATTATGATAGCACTGAGCCGATATGAAAAAGTCAGGCCCAAGCAGATGGGAGAGATCGTATTTTACACACTGGGTGCACAGACCACTCAGTGGGAACCAGGACGGGTTCTAAGGGTTGCTGGAGAGCAGCTCAACTTGCTCCCCAGCGTCCCTGACGGGGAGTGAGTCAGGGGCTGACCTGCTCTGTGCCATGCACAGTGGGCCCCCGGGAGGAGAAGTGCTGGCTTTGCCCTCCAAGGAATACATTCATTTATCCACTCATTCATCCATTCCTTGGCACACTTACTCCACAACTCTTTGCCCCAGGCACAGTGGCTCTGGTAGTGAGCGAAACAAACTCCATTTCATCATGTGATGACCTATTAGGACAGACTGCATGTGTAAGTCCAGCATGTTTCCTTTCTCAGTGAAGTCACATGGGACCGCAGTGGCTGGCTTCGGGAGGAGAGCAGTGCCCAAAGGTCCTTCTGCTTCCTGCGTTGCGGGGCAGGGGGGGAACTGTGAGGAGTCGTGGGGTAAAGAAGACTCCACCCCAAGGCACCAGAGGGCTGCCCGGAGGAGGTGACATGTGTTCAGTGTAGGTAGGGCCCGGCCAGGCACAGGAGCAGTGAGGCACATGTCTGCAGCACCTCCTTGGCCCAGGCATCTCTGATCTTGCCTCTGGGTTGCCTCTTGTCCATGAGGTTAGATCACCGATCAGTAGGCTCAGCTGAGGCCCTGTCTCCCTCTTCCTCTTGGCCTGACCCACTTGGACCCTAGCAGCCCAGCATGTGCTTAGCACCCTGCAGGGCAGGTAGAGGCTTTGGGAAGGGGTGGAGGGGGTGGAGCCCGTACTGCACAGCTGCCCTGTGCCACGCGTTCTGCAGGTTCCCGTTAACACAGAACCACCTTGCCTTGAGAGTGAGTAATCCCCACCTTGCAAACAGAGAAACAGGTGCAGAGAGGTCAAGCAGCATGCCCTTGGTCACAAGGTCAGATGGCCAGGCTCAGTTAGATGCAGGTGGTGCAGAGGGCCTAGTATTGCCCAGCTGCCCAGCACAAGGGGGATTACAGGACAGAGGCCTTGCCCTTGCCCTTGCCCTTGCCCTTGCCCTTCCCCAAACCTGCCCGGGGGCCTCCCTCGAGGTCCTTGATCGTGGGCACCTCTGGCAGCAGAGGGGTGGCATAATGTCCCAGGAGGCACGTGTGACCTTCTGTCTGAGTTGACATTTTACAAGGAACATTCCTGGCTGGTTTCCTGCCTTTTGAGCACAGGGAGCCCAGAACCCAGACAGAATTGTTCCTTTAGGGGTCATCAGCGAAGGCATCCAAAGAAGCTCTCACCCCAGAGATTGCAGCCCCTGTGGAAGGTGAGCCCAGAGTTAGGGCACCCTGGGGATAGGGCTAGGTGTGCACAGAGCCCTTGGCACCACAGGTGAGAGAAGGGGCTCCAGCTTTGGTCTCTTAAGGATGTGCCCAGGATGCCCTCTCTGCCACCTGGGACAGCACATTCCTGCCAGACTTAGGGAGATTCAGCCAGGTAAGGGCCTGCCCTGCCCCGGGTCTCAGCACTGTCCCCAAGACTGCACTGCTTCACCCCCTACCCCCAATGGCCAGGCCTGGCCCAGGAGATGCAGAGCAAAGGGGTTTGGGCTTTGTTCCCCTTTTCTGTCTCTGTCTTTTCTCTGAGGTCCTCCCTCCTGTTGGCCCCCTCCCCACTTCCCTCTCCAGGCCTGGCGTCTGCACTGCCCCTCCCTGGACCCTGTAATTGCTGATTGAGTGGCTTTGAGGAGCTGTTAAGAGGCCCAGGAACTGAAGCAGTCACTTGATGGCCTGGCTAGGACACCCCTGAAAGGCCCCCTTTGTTCTGGGCCTGTTCCTGGGAAGCTGCGTTCAATTACCCAGAGCCCTGAGAGTTGAAAGCTGCAAGAGGAGCCCCTTGTTCCCCCTCACTCTTTCTTCTCACCCCACCCCCACCCTGAAAAGAAACAGATGTTCAGGGACAGAGGCCTGCCTGGTGCAGACAACCACCTCGGCCTGCAGCATTGTGGAGCTGGGGGAGGGGGCGGGAGCAGACTGTCCAGCCAGGGCTCTGTTCTCCGACTTTCCATCCCCACAGCACTGGTGTCCCACAGAACACCTGGCACCCAGCAGTGTGCAGCGGACGGTGGCTGCGGCTTGTGGTGATTTGAACGAATGGGCTGTGGGATCCAGGCTTGCAGGAGGAGAGAGGCTGCACCTTGCCCGAAACCACACTCTTGGTGCTGAGAGTCTGGGGCCAGGAGCTGGCCCTTCTCCCCCTTTGCAGCATCCTGAGTCAGCCTCCCAGCTCCCCGTCCCTTCCAGCCCCTCCCAGGGACACCAGGAGCCTCTCTGCAGGGCTGCTGCCCCCACCACACCACCGCCTCACCCTCTGCCCGCGTTCTTCCCTGCGCTGGCTAACTGCACCTATGAATGGTGATCTGCCCTTTACAGTGCAGACAGCCAGTGTGGCAGAGCCCAGAGTGGTAGACCTGCCACGGTCAGTTCTAACCCCACAGACCTGTTCACAGTGGGCACAGCAACCCACAATGACAGGCCTCCTCTCCAGGGCGGAGACTGGGGAAGCGGGACCCCTGCACCCACCCTGGAGAAAAGCCTGGCCACTAATCAAGCCAGGTAGCAAGTGGGGAGCCCTGACCTGAGAGGAGAGCTGTGCTGCGCCCTCTTCCGGCCTCCACTCTCAGGCCGTGTGGCCCCTGCCCTGTCCGGGCCTCCTCCCACCAGCTGGCCCTCAGCCCTAGGGATTGGGCACCTCCTCGGCAGATGGAACCCTCCCACCTTCGAGTCTCTTTTGTCCTCCCAGACGGGCAGCCAGCTGGGTGGTAGTCAGAGAAAGGGGATGTATTGTGCTCCATGCCTCCTGGGGCAAAGGACTGAGGGGCTGTCCACTGTCTTGGGCAGTAGGCTCTGGAAGACAGGTCTGCTGGGGTGGGGGTTGGAGAAACAAGGAGAAGGAGAGGAGGGGCCTGGAAGATACATTAGCAGATGGACTGGGGGATAGTTAACCCCCTCTGGGAGGGGGAAGGGAGCTCTCACACTCGCTTTATGGCCTCCAGGCCGAGGTGTAGGCATTACAAGCACACATGGCTTTGGTAAACATGTAGAACTGAGTCGAAGCCGGTCTAGACTACTTCCTGGAGCAAAGCGCTCACCCTTTTTGTACCTGGGTCCTCTGCACTAGCCAGGACAGGCGGCCGCAGTGCTCAGGCAGCATCAGTGCTCAAGGAGCCGTAGCAGCCCCACAGCATACCCCTCCGAATCAGAGGTCACGACGGTGGCCGCTCACGCACAGAGGGGGGAAACTAACGCCAGACACGCAAGTCAGCAGCGTCCATGTCGTAACCGTTCTGTGCAGCTTCACTCTGTCTCTTGAGGGTCTGGAAGCTACAGAAAAAAATTGGGCGTTTCATTTTCCATGGCTTGGACTCCTGGAGCCAGATCACTGCTCCAGGTACTCTACCTTGAGGCCGGACACCGCGCAACATCCCACTAACTCGGTTTCCTTCCTTCCTTTCTCAACAAATGTGTCTCACTGAGGTTGATCTGACTAACTGCCCCAGGCAGTGGCAAGAGTGGGCAGGGGTAAAGAGGGCAGGAATCAAGGAGGCCCTCTGAACGGCGTTCTGTGGAGTGCACCGTTCACTGATATCCACAGCCTCTTCCAGAGCATTCCCATCTGTTCTCTCAGTTCCCTCTCAGTTCTCCCAAGCTGGGAGCTTGGGGTGGGGGAAGGGTGGTGATATTTTTGGTTACATAATTTAGATTTTACTTTACAACCCAGATTGGCTCTTGTTTCATACTGATCTTCCCAAGAGGCAGATGATGCATATTCCTAGGACACTAGAGTATCAAAAATATTTTAGGAATAATGTATTTCATATTTCTGGGAAAAAGAAAAGCATCGGAATTGTTATCACTTGAAAATTGAGAAATTCCATCAGTGTTTTTTTGTGCTTCTTTTCTGTTGAGTCTCGCTTTTCTTTTGGATCATTCCTAAGAGGCACCTGAATCTCCCACTGCCTGGGGCCTCCAGAGGCCCCATCTGGTTCTGGCTTTGTCCCCTGTCACAAAGTGAGTCAGGCTGGACTCCATTCGAGTTAAGTACATTGGGAAGAGCCTGGAAAACACTGCATTAAGTCAGAGAAACCAGACACACGTCACATACTATATAATTCCACTCCTGTGAAATAGCCAACATGGGTAAATCCCTGAAGACAGAAAAGATTTGTGGGTTCAGAGAGAGAAGGGTAATGGGGACAGAATCCTTCGTGAGTTCAGAGTTTCTGCGTGGGGTGATGAAAATATTTTGAGCTAGAGGGAAGTGATGATTGTACCACACTGAGAACATACTGGAAGCCATTGAATTGTGCACTTTAAAGTGAATAATTTTATAGTATGTGAAATTACATTGTGTGAATTTCACCTCCATTGGAAAAATTAAAAGGATAGAACTCAAGTCACATCAGGTACTGTACTGTCGCCTCCCTCATTGAAGATTTTGCTGTTCTGTGGTTTCAGTTACCTGTATTTAATCGTGGTTCAAAAATATTCAACAAGAAATTCCAGAAATAAACAGAGACCAGACTCATATAACTTGCTTTACGGTACATTGTTGTAATTGTACTATTCTATTGTACTGCTATTCTTAGTCTCTTCCTGTCCCTAATTTATCATAAAGCCCCATGTGTGAGGGAGATAGTACAGAGAGTTCTTGGACAGCCACTGGGATCTTAGCATAGATGAGAGGGACGACTCTGTACCTACTGGCTCCAAGCCAGCACTATGGCAGCCAATTCACAGCCAGGCTCTTCCCTGAAAAAAGCAGAAATGGGCTTGAGAGCACTGTGCCCACCTGGCACTGAGAAAGCCGACAGGTGCCCCCTTGGAGGGGCAGAGTTTGGAGCTAGTATGTTGTCTTCCAGCCCTGACTGTGCAGACCTGTCCCCACGAGTCCACTGACACCCCGATTCTCTGTCCTCACAGGGAAGTGACAGTGAGTATGAGGTCGACCAGAACCCCCAGAAGGCCCACTCTTTTGTCAACCACTACATCAGTGACCCCACATACTACAACTCCTGGCGGCGCCAGCAAAAAGGCATCTCACGGGCCCAGGCATACAGCTACACGGAGAGCGACTCTGGCGAGCCAGACCACACCACCGTGGCCAACAGCAGCAGTGCCCAGCAGGAGAGCCTCTTTCGGCCCAAGGCCAGCCGGACTCCAACGCCCCAAAACCCACCCAACCCCCCAAGTCAGCAAAGCACCCTCTACCGTCCCCCCAGCAGCCTTGCCCCTGGCTCTCGGGCTCCTATAGCAGGATTTTCATCATTTGTTTGACGTCAGAAGAGGAAAAAGAAGGAAAACACGACACCAAACTCCTCCTTCGCCGCTTCCTCATCGCCTGCCAGAAAACAAAAGCACCAAGAAACGAAGTCAATTTTTCACCTCCTGAGTTTATTTTTCCAGAGATTCCAGGGCCAGTAAAGCTGGCACTAAGAAGGAGGAATTAAAAAACAAGAGGATGCGTGTGGCCAGCAATGGGTCAGCCCTGAGATTGTGGGTCCACTGTCACGGCGGAGGACTCTGTGTTGAGTCTTTGGAGAGAGGAAAGAAGAGAAGGCAGAGGGCTGGGAGGTGGGGGAGGCCGCAGAGTGGAGAAGCTGGACGGCAAGCCGACAGCCCCCTTCCCATGTGTGCTGGATCCAGGGCCAATTTGCCATTCTCTTGCGGAAAGGATAAGTGTCCCCAGAGGCAAAGCCACCTTCTCTCTCATTCTTTCTCTGGGCAGACAACCCACAGCCTTGCCCAGTCCCCTTCCCACCTCATCTGCCTCCACTGCTCACCTCCCTTGCTCCAGTTCTCCACCAAGCCTCTGGTTTATTCAGGAAAAGGAAACACAACTGAAGGATGAGAAGCTCCCTAGCAATTTCCTTGTTCTTGCATATTTTTAAAATCCTGACTCCAAGGAAAGGGCTGGAGGACTAAGTCGAGTCCTCTCACAGCCACACAGCCAAACCCTGCCTCCCTTTCCTTGGGTTCAGTTCTGGAGCACAGAAGAGGGGTGTGTTCTGGGAACGGAAGTGTAGGACTGGCTCCAGCCTAGGGGGGACCAGGGTTAACACTTTGCAGGAAGTCGGGAATGAAAGGTCGAAGCTCCGACTATTCTTTGTTCCAGTCCAGGTAAAGGAGGGGAACGAGGGTCCCATACAAGGGGATTCAGCATGGCTAGGTTGGGGAGCTCGGCAAATGGGGAGCATTGATGAGTGCACAGCACTTTCCCCGCACAGGCACCAAGCACTCCTGTGTATGTGCACAGATCCACTTCAAGGAAATGGGCCAGGGGTGGCTTCCAGGTCTGTCCCTTTGCCTCTCCACCAGAGCCTCCTAAGCACAGCACACAGGACCCCAGAGTGGTGGTGTAGTCCCTGGTTCAAGGGCCAGAGCAGCCACAGTTTGCCCAGTCTGACTGGAACTGAGTTTATAGAGCTAACGGACACTTCAACCCCTGTGCCATCTTATAGGCTGGGCTCGGCTGGGAGCATGGAGGGGCTGGTCAGTAGCTCCAGGGCAGACTGAACTCAGCCTCCAAGAGTCTCTGCCAGCCAGGCCAGGAGGGGTGGGTGGGGACAGGAAAAGCTAACCGGAAGTTAAGCTTTTACACACACACAAACTACTCCATGGAATATTCTTTAAAGAGCTGCTTCTGGTGGTTGATCTTCCCATCAGTGGAGACTCCAATGCAAGGGCTAGGGAGGGGCCTTTTGGTCAGATTCTCTGGCTGCCTAAGGCCCATGCTACTGGGGATGGACAAATGGCTGCTTCTCTCAGCTGGTTCTGTCTGATTCCGCACAGGGCCTCTTAGTGAGCAGGGCTCCCTGGCATTGCCCAACACAGGCAGCCCTGCAGTCCTGCCTGGAGGAGCTGAGGACCTGCTGAGGAGGACGGGAGGAGCCAGGGGAGGCCCAAGGTGGAGTGAGTGCACAGGCCCAGGAAAGAGCCTTCCCTCTGCCTACCAGCCCCAAATTAGTCATCATGATGCTGAGGACAGCTGGGCGGGAGGGAAGTCAAGGCCAGGACTGAGGCTCCCCCAACACACCTGCCCCCAGGAAAATTTGAATGAGGAGACTTGACCCTGCTGCTGAATGCAGACAGTGACTTCTCCAGAAGACTAGCAGGGAAGCCCAGTCTTTCCCCAAAGCAGGACAAGGGGCTGCAGCTTCACCCCTCTGGAGAGTCAGGTGCTTGGGGCCTTGCAGATTTGTCAGAAGCTGCTGTGGCCCCACCCACTGCAGCATCTGGCATCTCCACTGCAGCACATCTGCAGCCTCGCTTGGAATCTCCCCACTGCACTTTCTTTTTTTCCTGCTCAATTTTTTTTTTAACCGCTTCATCTGTTTTCTTCTCTGTGGTGTGTTTATCCATTTAGGGAAGTTCCCAGTTTGCACTAGGGGATTAGTTTAGCCTACCCCAGTGAGAGAGTTTGGGAGAGGAAGCAGGGGTGAGAAGAAACATTGTGTGCATGTGTGTACATACTGCACACGAGGCCGGTTTTCCTTTGCCTTTAATGAGTCACTGGTGCACCACGCTCTCTCCCTCCCCTTCCTACATTACTCATCTGTGCCTGTGCAGACACTCATATGCACATAGGCGATGGTGCCATACACACCTGTGCTCATGTGCACACTCAGATGCACAGACCACACACCCACGTGTGTGTATTAGCAAGGGGGCTTTTGCAGGCCATCCTGATTCCCTCACCTGTATCCACCCCCCAGGTAGGCACATGTGGCCTGGGTGACATGCACTTGAGGTATATTGGAGATCTGTGACCCGGAAGGTGGAGATTCTATAAACCACAACTTCTAGAGAAAACCAGGAGGTCAGGCTGGGCTCTTGGTAAAAGTCCTCCCTTAGTCAATACCTACCCACCCAAAATATTCTCTCCACCGCCCCAGCCACATTTGGGGACCCAGGTGGGTCTTCAGCTGTGGAACTCTAGGATTTTTGAAGAAGACATCTTTTTGCTCCTGTTTACATGTCTTTATAGTGGAAGCTCCTGACACCTCCTCCCAGACACCTGGCCACATTAGAAGGGTGCCCGTGGGCCCTAGGGAGCCTTCCTGGCCTTTGATTTCCATGCAGTCCGGATTCCTGCCTGAGGAGGGGCTCAGAAGCAGGTTCCCACCAGGATAGCCCTGGCCCCTGAGGTGGTGCCTCAGGCTGCCCTAAGGAAATCTGGCGATGTACCCACGAGCCCCCACATGGTACACTGGGCTGCTCTTTGCCCTCCTGGCTGTGCCTCATGGCTTCATGTGAGCTCTGTGCCCAGACTGCCAACATAAACCAAAAATCTGCTCTGGGTTCCAGAAGCACCTTGTTTCTAGGGCTCCTGCAAGTTTGCAGGCCCAAGCTGCCTTCCCTCTGTTCCCCACTGTCACCCCCAAACTGACACTGCCGTGAATCAGAGAGAACAAGGCCACAGCTGGGCTGCCCTGTCCAGCACACTCATCTTGAGGCCTTCTGTCGCTGCTTGTGCCTCCTGAGCAGCGCTTCCAAAGGTGCCAGGGCCTCACTGTGGGCCTCTCTGGGCAGGGGCTTCCCTCACCAGCCTGGAGAGCACAGGGAGCCCACCCTGGGGGAGGAGCCACAGGGGAGGGTGGAAGGGGACCCCTTGAGCAGCAGCACCAGCTCCTGAGTGCCTGTGCGTGGCTCCGTCCAGGGACACCCACCCTCCACTGCCCAGCACAGGTGTACCCTTAGGAGCACCCTCTTTTTGCTCCATTTCCATGAGAATAACCAAAAGCATTTCAATGCATTTCCTTTCCTCCCTCCTACAGACTCCCCAACAAACATCAGTACAAATTTTTATTTTTTTGATTTAAAAGATATAGTGAGAAATCATGGGGAAAGTATTAATTATGGCAGGTGTCTATCTGTAAGAAAAAACATATCTATATGTCATATAGCTTGTTAGCAGGTTTATTTTTTAAATGAAAGGTTAAAAAGAAAGAAACAGATTTGAAATATATACCATGAGGAGTCATATGTCCTGTCAAACTGTTAGTATTTTATAAATAAACTTTTCTTTTTGAGTTTGGAAGCAACATTCATTCTTTTTCTCCATGGAAGCGAAGAGGCTGCCTATCAAGGTATCATGCTCAAAGAACCTATTTTCTAAACACCCACTTTTAGCTCTGAAATGCTTTCCAAGGCCCGATGATCCACCTGCCCTCTTGATGCACAAGTGGCAGACATCTGGGCCTTCAAGTGGGATGCATTCTTTTATATATTATAAATGTTGAGAAGAAGACTTTCCTGGATGCATTATAATTACTAATAATGATAATATCAGTAGTTAATAGTTGCCTGATATCTCCTCTGTGTCTGACACTACTGTCATCACTTCGCATTTTGTAACTCACAAAATCCTCGTGACAGGAGAGCAAGTGGAGCGGAAAGAGCTGGAGTGATTCACCCTCAGGAATGGCAGAGTCGGGCTTTGCAGAGAAGCAGTCTGGCAGTAGACACATGTACGTTGCCTCTCTGTAGTTTAAAGCTACCTTCTTACCCACTTTTATTTTAACTTCTACAAAGCTGCCACCCTAGGTCCCAGGGAGTTGGATGTCACAAGAAAAGTCATGTGGTTTGAGCCAGGCGTGGTGGCTCAAGCCTGTAATGCCAGCACTCGGGAGGCAGAGACAGGAGGATTGCTGAGTTCGAGGCTTGCCTGGGCTACATAGTGAGCTCAGGGCCAGCCTGAACTACAAAGTGAGACCCTGTCTCAAAAAAAAAAAAATAAAAAATAAAAAAAAGTCACGTGGTTTGGGAACTGTCACCCCACGGAGCCCCTGGTTTAGAGTTAGGGCTCCAGGTGCTGGGTTTATAAGGACAGTGATGTCGTATTACCACCCTTATCTCTGCCACCAATTCAGTCATACGGACTCAAGAGAAAAACAAAGCCAGGCGTGGTGCTGTATGTCTGTAATCCTACCTCTTGGGAGCCCAAGGGATGAACACTGCAAGTTCAAGGCCAGTCTGAACTCCATAGGCCCTGTCTCAAAACCAAGGCAAAGAAAGAGGAAGGGACCGGGAGTGGTGGCTCACGCCTGTCAACCCAGCACTCAGGTGGCAGAGGCAGGGTTGAGTTCCAGGCTTGCCTGGGCTACATAGTGAGCTCAGGGCCAGTCTGAATTACAGAGCAAGATCTAAGAAAGAAAGAAAGA
>PVIC010014926.1:0-35911 GCA_004025085.1 Thryonomys swinderianus
TAGACCCATTAAAAGGACACTTAAGAATGAAATATCAATAACAAGGAAGAAAATTTCAAATGTAGTGTAAAGTCAATGTAAGAGCTAATATACAATTCCACATGTGTGTGTTTAGGTGATTTTTCTGCAGAATGAGTAAAGCTCAATAACTGCAGTATTCACATACAGTGCAATGCTACATGGCAACAGGAAAAGGACAAAATACTGATATACCCAAGATGCTGCTCACAAACACAATGTTGAGCAATAAAAAGCTCCAACAAGGTCATGCCATAAGAAGGTTAACAGCAGGTGAAATTAGTCTACACACATGAAGGTCAGAGTACTAATTTCCTTTGAGGAAAGGGCACAAAACTGAAGAGAACATGAACATGTTTATATGAACACATAACAAATATTGTAAACAAATGGGAAAGGTTACTTTTAAATATTGACTAAGGAATTCTTGGAGCAATATTCATCCCAACTAGACCTATTTGCAGGCAGGAGATTTCCCATCTTCAAGGCTACTGACTCATTCCAGAGAATCAAACAAGACAGGCTACGAATCACCAACTAACTTCTTTTCAGTGCCACAGTTCTCTTGAGGTCAGTGCAAAGAAAATGGAGGAGCTTCCACTACCAACACCTATAACATTTCAAAACATAGCCATAAGTGGAAATCTAGAAACAGTTTAGCTTGTCACTTTTATTCTCCATCTCTTTACTTAGCTACCATTATTGGCACTGATGACAGTGCACGCCCACGGTGCCAAAGCACAGCCTAACAGAGGAGATCCTGAGTGGAGATTGACTGTCATCATGTTCCCCTTTGTTATCTCAACATCTTTAGGTTGTTCTGCATTATATCAATGTCTGTTTGATAAAATAACATGTCATTTTTAAATTTATTGTAGATGCAAAAGCTAACGCAAAAAAAGAAAAAACTTAACTGAGATGTCTGCTCCACAAAACCACATAATTCTGACATGAATCAGAGTGCCTCAGAAGTCTCCCTTCTTCCTCCCTTCCTTCTACTGATCATTCCATTCACACACAGTCAAGAGAGCCCTGTTCTAGATTTTGCTAAACTTTCCAGCAGGGTGTATCTAACGCAAAATGTTTACTGTTTGCTAGAGTGAGACTGTTAATTGGTCATGCTCTATAAGATTAACAAGAATTTTGCAAAAAACGGAGCTCTAAAAGGAGCACCTATTATAGGTTTGCTTATCGCCAGGACCATAGACGCTGACTAGTTTTCAGAGGCTTCTAAACCCAGATACTCACCAGATGCACCTGGCGCCAGCTGCAACTACAAAACTCATCACAGTACATTTGTATTTTTTTCACTTTCCCCTGGCACCCTGGGCTAATATACAATTCAAAACCAAAGGACATAGGAGGATTAAAAGAAAATCAACAGGTATTCACTAAGATATTTGAAAAATCCTTACTCATAAACACCATAGGATGCTCTCTTAGCTAAAAATCATTGTTTTAGCTCAGTTATCACCTGTCTTTTCTATAAAGCAGCTCACTCCACTTTTCAAATGTGCCTTTGAAGAGCCACCCCACTTTGAAAATAACATTTATTCACCAGTAGGCCCCACAATTTATTTAGTGCTTTAGTGTAGAATATTCCCATTTATTATCTCATTAAACTTGCACATGACATCATGAGGGAACTCAGGTCCACTCTGCCAAGTCAAAAAGTAGGTGACCAAGGCCGGGTGTGGTGGCTCACACCTGTAATCCCAGCACTCGGGAG
Organism: Thryonomys swinderianus; assembly: GCA_004025085.1. NCBI lineage: Eukaryota > Metazoa > Chordata > Mammalia > Rodentia > Thryonomyidae > Thryonomys > Thryonomys swinderianus. The sequence goes on from PVIC010014926.1 coordinate 1,748, forward strand.
GCAGAGGCAGGAGGATTGCTGAGTTCGAGGCTTGCCTGGGCTACATAGTGAGTTCAGAGCCAGCCAGAACTACAAAGCGAGACCCTATCTCAAAAAAAAAAATAATAATAATAATAATGCCTAAGTAAAGTGAGCAGAGCCAAAGACTTTTAATACTTAAACAAAGCAAGTTTGGAAGTCAATCAACAGGCCAGTGCCAGTCTTAAAAACACACAGAATGGCTCATGCCTGTAATCCCAGCACTCAGGAGGCAGAGACAAGAAGATTGCTGAGTTCGAGGCTTGCCTAGGCTACATAGTGAGCTCAGAGCCAGCCCCAACTACAAAGCGAGACCCTGTCTCAAAAAAAAAAAAAAAAAAAAACACACAGAAGTCACCAAACTGTCAAGTTTGCTCCTGGAAAAAAATACCCCGTGCACCAGAGGAAAGAAAAAGATAAATATAAAATTAGAAATATCAAACAATTAGCCTTTGCAACATATAAATTACAATATTTGTGATTTTCTTGGTAATCACTTGAAACTTAGGATGTTTTAATACAGGATTCAAAAACTTAAAGTTATGTACCTATTTGTTAGAATGAAAAATATTCATATTAGCAACTTCAGTAATAATGCAAATTCATTTAACTATGAATGACTGCCCATCCAACTGATTTAATCTGCTTGTAAAATTTGACTTAGAAATTTATATTTATTTTACTCTATTCCAGGAGGAATTTCATAGATGTCTTTACAAAAATTAAATCAATAGGGCCAGAGATTTAGCTCAGTAGTTCCTGCACCTGCCTCGCAAGCGCAAGGTCCTGAGTTCTATCCCGGGTAACCACATACAATGCTGGGCGCAGTGACTCATGCCCACCAGCAATCAATACCACATACCACAGTGCCAGGCGTGGTGGCTCACGCCTGTAGTCCCAGCACTTGGGAGGCAGAGGCAGGAGGATTGCTGAGTTCAAGGTTTGCCTGGGCTACATAGTGAGCTGAGGGCCAGCCTGAACTACAAAGCGAGACCCTGTCTCAAAAAAAAAAAAAAATTTAAATCAATACATCTGAAGTATATATTCAACGTTCTTAATGCATATTCCCCAAGGCTGAGTATATTTAATCTCAAAAGTATGGTTGGTAACTATTAGAGAATACACAGACGCTCCCAAACATGTAAAGGTGAAGCCCTTTATTGTCACCATTTCTTTCTGATTGTCCCCTAAAAGCCTCATGTACTCAGAAACAAAGCTTCTAAAAAGTGACTGGACAGTGGGAGATTATAGCTGATTTGCTGTTAGGAGGTGGAATCTGGTTTAAAGAGATGAATGACTGAGAGACATGACCTGGAAAAACATAACATCCTCACTGCCTCCTCCCTTTTAGCTCTGCTTCCAGTCTACTATGAAGTAAGCAGCTTCCCTCTGCCTAGGACCTTCCAATGCCACCAAGCACACAAAGACAGAAACCTCTAAAACACAAGACAAAAATAACTTAAACTGTGGGTGTCAGGTATTTGCAGTGGACTCTGGGACATTGTGTTATTCTCTGGCAGACAATTTGCCTACATTTTGCTTACATTCTGATACTTTGCAGACAATGGACAGTAAGTTAGAAGACTAATCTAGCAGCTCAACTTTGAGGCTGTGGCATGGATGGATACCACTTGGGGGCTTTTAGCCAGATTTATACTAAAAATTAGAGGCAAAAAGTCCATTACAAAAGTTTTCAGTTCCACCAGAAGAAAACACAGGCAAAGTAGGAGTAGAGAATAGCTTAGTTGCTGAAAAAATTAGCAAGAAGGAAAAAAGAAGCCAAGTAACTTACAACAGGACAATAAAAAAAAAAAACAATTATTTGAGGGCATGTCAGGATCTAACAAATTAAAGACTTTGCACTGAGGAAAAGCCCAGGGTATCATGCTCCAGAAAGTCCACCAATGTGACTGGTTTACCAGGATTTGCTCTAAAATGTTCAGCCATCCAGGCATGAAGGGGCCTCAGCAGCCATGATGTAAGGGGGCCAACTACTACATGAGCTGACAGAAGACTTTAGATCATCTACATGGTCCTGGTTTCATAGATATATAAAATGCAAGAGTTGTGGAAGCTTCTATTCAATTTCAGAAGACCTGAGACAACAAGGAGTATGTTCCTAAAAGAGCAGTGGGTGAAGCTGTGAGAGTGACACAAGTACAGTGGAGACAACAGAAAGATGGAGAAGCCAGGTAGGTGGAACATCTAAGGAAAGCGGCAAGAAGTGAAAAAAGCCAGCCCAAGAGAAAAGGTGCAGAGGCTACAACCATTGGTAAAGCCACAGTGGTGGGACTACCCAAGCCATTTGGAATCCCTATTTGTCACAGCTTGCACTGAGTGCTGTGCATGGAGTTAAAAGTATTTAATGTTTGCCCAACTAACCTTCAGTCCTGCTTCAGTCCCACTCCTTTCTACCCTTAATATTTCTTTTTTGAGATGGGGATCTTACTGTATGCCACTGTATGTCAGCAGTGTTTAATTTCCTTTTTTATCTTACAGAGGCTCACAGCTAACAGTTTTCTTTGAATCTCAAAGGAGACTTTGGACTTGAACTTTTCAGCACTGCTAAAGTTAAGACTTTGGCAACATTTAGAGATGGACTAAATGCATCTTGCATGAAGACATTCACATGAGTTTTTTGGGTGCCAGGGGGAAAATGTCACAGTTTATATCTAGATATCTCCCAAAAGCCTCATGCCCATAGAGGTAGGGCTTTTGGAAAGTGATGATATTATGAGAACATTATAGCTGAGCACTATTAGGAAGCACGGTGTGGTCTGAACAGGTGAGTTACTAGGGGGCTTGATCTAGATAAAGATGTATCATCCTCCCTAGTTTCTCCCTTTTCACTCTGCCTCTGTTCACTATGAAATAAGCAGCTCTGCTCTTCCTACACTTTTCTACCATGCCACAAACCATGCCAAGACTAAAGTTCTTAAAAAAAAAAAACTTATTTTCCACACATTGTGTCAAGTATTATATCTCAGCAATGAGGATGTGACTAGGACAGCTAGGGAATAATAATCTTATTACTCAAAAGTAGAAAACACAAAATGAACCAAAACAGCACTACAACAGTATAAAACTCCACTAAATGGGATGACATGGAGATACCAGAAGTTTTTATTGGCTACAAAAGCCCACATATAATAATGGTGAAAGAGCAAAGCCTAAGGAAATGATTATCTTTTATAATTACCGTGTAAAATGTCAATAACTAAAAGCAAATCAAATGCACATCGATTATATTCTACATAGTAAAATAAAGATCTGTTACAAGGAAAAGAATCAATAAGAAAAGAACCAAAACTAATCATTATATTTTAAAGAACAAATGCAAAAAAAAATAGTAAGAAATCAAGAAGTCTACTCCAAATGTAAAATTTCATCAAGCAGGAAATACGATTTATTCCTTCTAAAACAATATACTCCATTCTTCATTTTCCAAAATAAAGATTTGTAACTTGCTTGACATATTAAATAAAACATATCCCCAAAAGAGCTGACTTTAATTTTTTAAAATTTCAGCCTAAGAATTCACTTTTCAGGCTGGAGATTTAGCTCAGTGGTCCCACCGCCTGCCTAGCAAACCCAAGGTCCCTGGTTTGATCTCAGTAACCACATAACAGTGATATGATATTGGGCATGCTGACTCACACCCACCAGCAATCAGTACCACACTCCACAATGCTGGGTGTGGTGGCTCACGCCTGTAATCCCAGCACTCAGAAGGCAGAGGCAGGAGGATTGCTGAGTTTGAGGCTTGCCTGGACTACATAGTGATGAGTTCATGGTCAGCCTGAAGTACAAAGTGAAACCCTGTCTCAAAAAAAAAAAAGAATTCACTTTTCTATTTTCTGATTTGTCCCAAAGGTCTTAAGACAAAGCAAAGCATCAATCTAGAGTCACTAACCCCAGATTCAGGGTCTCCATCAAAATCTCCATGTGATATCCCTCGACTTTCAACCATAGTGTAAGAACCAAGAAGAGAATGAGAAATGTGGGAAATTCTGTCCCAAGACGAATCCTTGTGCTGACCCCCAAATACTCTCTCCATAGTTAATCCTACCATAGAGCTAAAATGGAATGTTCCTGGTTCCATGATTCTTGCCTTGAGAAGTTCATATCTCTAAGAGATCAGAAACTGTGGAAATGCAAAATCTCAGGCACAGTATGTAGTTCTTTGGTGCAATGGTAAACAATTATAATCACTTTCTGTATTAAAATAAATGCATGGAGAGCCAGGGAGTTAACTCAGTGGTTCCAGTGTCTGCCTGCAAAGCAGAAGGTCCTGATACTACATACCACAATGCCAGGCATGGTGGCTCATGCCTGTAATCTCAGCATTTGGGAGGCAGAGGCAGGACGACTGCCATGCATTGGAGGCCAGCCTGAGCTACATAGTGAGTTCAGGGCCGGCCTGAACTACAAAACAAGACAAAGCCAGCCTGGGCTACATAGTGAGTTCAGGGCCAGCCTGAACTACAAAGCAAGTTAGTTTAGCATTAACTAAAAAACTAATAAATAAATTAATACATACATACATACAAATGCATGATGCAGTTTAGAATCAAAAGTCATCTGAAATTTTAAGACTGTGACTGCAAAGTCTATGTGCCACTTCATTTAATTCTCACAACCCTCTGGGATACGGATATTATCTCCATCACACAAGTGAAAAAAAACTGAAGTTTAGAAAAGCAAAGTAAACTACACAAGGGCATATAATTATTTTCAGTGGTGAAACTCTAACACAAGAGTGTAGTTTCTGGAACACAAAGCGTGAGACGATAAGAATTGGGAGACTCAGGCTATGAATAAAGCAGACTTGTAAACTGCTGAATAAATGAGCTGGATGTGGAAAGACAAGGGACTATGAAGCTGCTATTGTTCTTGCTGCTTTCTAGTTCCTGAATCCCACCGCTGGTACTGAGATATCCCTGTAATCATTTGGTAATGAGTTTCTATTACATCCTCAGCATAACAAAGACAATGAGCAACATGGTGACAAGAAAAGAAGGAGGTGAAAGGTGTAGGTCCCCTTCCACTTGTTATTTTTGTTCAGACGCCTGTATCTCTCCCATGCAGACCTGAACTACAGAGAGAGCTGACCTCATTCCTAGTCCAGGGGCAGATTCTGACTGGTCAAGGCCAATCAACTTAAACATCCCTTTCTCTGAACACTCTCACTGGTCCAGGACAGAGCAGGTTATCTAAATTGACTCAATTGGTCTCAGGGGAGAGTAGTTTTTTCTCAATGTTCTCCCTCTCATGGCTTTCCACACAAATCACTAAACATGGCAAAGAAATATGCTGACCCTAATTCTCCTAGCAGCCCTGAGGAATCCAATCATTAGATGAAACCTACAGGAGGAAAACGTCAGATGTAGTTAGTAATGGAAGAAAGCATATTTGAAATCCAGTTTCTGAGAATCTGGCAGGGGTAGGAGCAGGTTGGGGATAATGTAGCTCTTGCTACAACTGCCAAGGACTGTGGGAGCTGAAATCAGATCTCTACGCAGAACACACAACAAGGCTGATCAGTTCTACAGGAATCCTTTTTCAAGCCCACCCCTGAAAAGGAGACAACAGGCCATCCAGGGACAGAGAAACATCCAGTTTCTGGTCACACACTCATGCTGGCTCATCATAACGCAGCTTGAAGGTCTAATTTTAGGCTCAGTACCCACAACAGTCATTTGTTTTTTGTTTTCCTTTGGAAAAAAAACTGTCTGTATTTCATCTTCAAGCTGTACTAACTAGCCATTACTCTCACTTTACCTCACAAAAGAAGAAAATAAACGTAATAATATTTCTTTCTTTTTTGGACGCTCCATACGCCAACTCCCAGATTGTCCATTCATTCAGAATGTCTGCCTAGAGGCCTCTAAATCCACATCAAGAGCTAAGGGGAAATACTCTACAGAGCCTATAGCACAGCTTTCCACACATTATCTCCTGTTCAGAAAGCTCCCACAGCAGAGGGTTCCTGAAAAGGCAAAACCCATCCCCTCTCCAGAGGGTCCAAAGCTCCCTCCTATCTGAGATAAACCCATCGTCCATACATTCCCACATCCTTGCCTCATCACTTCTTCAAGGTGGAGTTATGATGCCTGGATTCTCACAATGGCTCAGCAGGGTACTGAATGTAGCACCTGAAGCAAGTTACTTAACCTCAAATCCTGCACTTGACTTATCTAGTTTTGCCCTTGACAAAGAAGGTGTCAATGAGAATCAACTCTCTGTGTCAATGACATAAAAGCCTTCTGGAAAGGATTAGAACAGAGGAAACCAAAGAAGAAGGGTAAAAGGTGTAACTGGCCAAACCTTTTTATAAAGGCGTCTGCCCAGAGGTGCCAAAATATAAAATACACAAGAACTTTAAACCAGAAATCCTGTTTTACTCTATCTTACATTGAGAAAATTATATAATCAGAGAAATTTTCATTACAACACTGTTTCAAAAAGCCAAAAACATAGAAACAACCTGTCAATTAGGTAATGCAATTTTTTTTCCAGAATTGGTTTGTATTTTTTACAACAGGTATGTGCCATTTATTTCCAAAATCAGATTGACTTTTAAAACTAATTTTTAAAAAGCATATAAAGTAGAAAGGTTTTTAAAGGATTTTTTTTCTCTCTGGATTCTCGACTAATTATCATTTTTCCATAACAGACAAAGGTTCAGTTCAGCTTTTAAGACTAGCCAACATCTGCCAGGGGAAAAAGGCTAACATGAACCAGGTGAAATGAAAGATATTTTGGGCAGAAAATAAGAAAAAGTCTTATCTTTTCACTACTTCCGCACATAAAGAAAAGAACTCTATTCTCCGGCCCAGCCTTTACACTTCATCTCAACCATCTTGTCCTAGAAGGAGTGAAAATGGATGGGCAGCTCATGGCAAACCCTTCTCTGCCACTAAGAAGACCTGGTGTTTCATTCAGCCAGAGGGCAGCTGCTAGAAAGTCCTCCTGTTGTCATTACAGGATCACAATTGCAGGAGGCAGCGATTATCTGAAAAAATACTGTGCCTAGCTTAGGAATGGATTTTAGCTTTGGGGACTTTAGTTACTTCAGCTTGAGAACTTCACTACTTCCATCAAAGTGACAAGTACATTTTTTTTAAAATCAGAAAACAAAAAACAATAAATTTTCCTCTGCAATCACAGTTCACAGCAATAATTACTACACGTTACTTCTGAGTTCTGTTGTGGTTTTGTTTCTCAGTACATATTTGCTATACATAAAGCTTATACTCCTCATGGAGTGTAGTACACACTTAGCACAGCTTGATATTCCTTCCTGCCCACCTCCCCCTCCCTGTCTCTCACTCTCCTTTCCTGATTTTCACTATTATTATTAATCTTAGCTCGTGCTTACGGCACAGAGTTTTTACATCCACTGTGATGATGGGGTTCCTCTATATGGCACATCTTAATCCTTCTTACCTCCCCCTGCCCCTCCCCTCCATCCACTACCTCCTGGACCCCTTCCTATTTGCAAGAGATCTATGACCTTGGTTCTTCTATTCACCTTTTATTATGCTCTTTGTACTTTCCCTCATGCAAATGAAAGATATCATATACCAGTTAAGTTCACGTACCTGATTTATTTCACTCAACTTGTATTTTCCAAGTGCATCCATTTTTTACAAATGTCCCAAATTGATCTTTTTTTTTTTTTTTTTTTTTTTTTTTTGAGACAGGGTCTCGCTTTGTAGCTCAGGCTGGCTCTGAGCTCACTATGTAGTCCAGGCAAGCCTCAACTCAGCAATCCTCCTGTCTCTGCCTCCCAAGTGCTGGGATTACAGGTGTGAGCCACCACGCCCAGCACTGTGGTATGTGGTATTGATTGCTGGTGGGTGTGAGTCTCCACGCCCAGCATTGTATGTGGTTACCGGGGATCAAACTCAGGACCTTGCGCTTGCCAGACAGACGCTGGAACTACTGAGCTAACCCTCTGGCCCCCAAATTGATCTTTTTTATAACCAAGTATTATTCCATTGTGTGTAATTCCACATTGTTGTTATCTACTTATCTGTTGATGGGCATAAAGGCTGCTTTCAAGATTCAGTTACTGGGGCCTAAGATTTAGCTCAGTGGTTCCAGGGCCTGCCTCCCTGCCTTGCAAGCACAAGGTCCTGAGTTCAATCCTGGTAACCACATACAATGCTGGGCATGGTGACTCACACCCACCAGCCATCAATAGCACATACCACAGTGCCAGGCGTGGTGGCTCACGCCTGCAATCCCAGCACTCGGGAGGCAGAGACAGGAGGATTGCTGAGTTCGAGGCTTGCCTGGGCTACATAATGAGTTCAGGGCCAACCTGAACTACAACGTGAGACCCTGTCTCAAAAAAAAGATTCAGTTACTACGAATTGTGCTGCCAAAAACATTGGTATGATGTATCACTATGAGATGATGTCTTTAGCTCCTTGGGGAAGCGTTCCAGAAGGGGGGAATAACTGGATCATTTGGAAATTTTAATTTTAGTTATTTGAGAGATCTCCAGAGTGACTTCCATAATGGATATACTAACTTCCCTTCCCACCAACAAAGTGGGAGGGCTCCTTTCTTGTTGCAGCCATGCCAGTATTTGTTATTCCTTCACTTCTTGAAGGCTGCTACTTTTTCTGGTGTAAGATGAAATCTTAAGGCTGTTTTAATATTTATTTCTCTAAGGGCTAGAAACGTTGAACATTTTCCTTTTTTGTTTTGTTTTGTTTTTGAAATAGGGTCTCACCATGTAAACTAGGCTGGTTTTGAACTCTTGGCAATCCTCCTACCTCAGGCTCTTGAGTGCTGGGATTACAGGTGTGCACCACCAGGTCCAGACTTTTCAAAATCCATCTTTAAGAAGTAGGCACAGTGGGCTGTGCTTATAGCCTGGGACTCGGGTAGCTGAAGTGAGAGGACCACTTGAGCCTGGCATTCTGAGACCAGCCAGAACCACTCAGAGACACCATGAGAGAGAGTAAGGGAAGGAAGAAAGGAATTTGTCTCCCAAAAAGTAATCATTTCTCTTTCATTATACTGGCAAAATTAAGAAGCATGTTCAATCCCCAGTAACCACATACAATACTGGGCATGGTGACTCACACCCACCAGCCATCAATACCACATACCACAGTACCAAGCATGGTGGCTCACGCCTATAATCCCAGCACTTGGGAGGCAGAGACAGGTGGATTGCTGAGTTTGAGGCTTGCCTGGGCTAATGAGTTCAGGGCCAGCCTGAACTACAAAGACCCTGTCTCAAAAATAAAGCATGCTAACCATGTTGTAGGAAAATGAACACTTTCGTACACTGTTCATGAGTGCAAACTAGTGTAGTAACACACTAGAAGACAATATGCAGGATCCCACGCCCAGCTATATGCAGGATCCATAATGAATGACATTTCTGCGTCCTCCCAAAATTCATACATAAACTGCATGTGCAATGTTTGTATGTATGCATGCTGAGGAGCACCAGCGATCTAACCCAGGACCACACACATGCTAGGCAAGTGCTCTATTTTTATACTACTGAGCTATACCCCAACTCACATGTCGAAACACTAACCCCCAGTAAGATGGGAAATGAGGCCTTCAGGATTAACTAAATTTAACTGAGGTCATGAGGGTGGAACCCCAGTCACAGGATTAGTGCACTTATAAGAGAAAGAGGCTATAGTTCTACCTTGTAAGGACAGAACAAAAGCCACCTACAAACTAAGAAGCAGATGCTAACAAGTCCCTAGATTGCTGGTCCCTATATTTTAGATTTCCTGGCCTCCCAAACCATCCAAAACCAGCCTATGATATTATTATCACTATTTTTTTTCTCTGTACAAACTAAGATACTGTGTAACGAGAACCAACTGTATAACTTTCAAAAATTGAGACATGATCTACATTATATGAATTTTACCCTTAAAAGTATACAGTTGTGGGATTTAGTATATACAGAGTCATATAACTATCAACACTAATTTCAAGACATCTTCATCACTCCCCTAAAAAAAAAATAAAAAAACTCCATGCTCACTAAAAGTCACTCTCCACTCTCCTTTACCCATAGACCATGGCAACCACTAGACTTCTTTCACTGTGTATGGACTTGCCAATTCTGGACATTTAAATAAGCATAGCCTTTTGTAACCCCTTCCTATCATTTAGCGTAAGACTTTTAAGGTTTATGTTGTAACATAATTCAACATGTTATTCCTTTCTATGACTGCACAATATTCTATGAAATGAATAGACAACACTTGCTGGCCAGAAGACATCTGACTTGCTTGCATATTCTGGATACTATAAATAAAGCTGCTATAGGAATTTTATATGTTTTTGTATGGACACGTTTCCATGTTTCTTGGGTATATGCCAAGGAGTAAATTGCTAAGCCAAGTGATAACTCCCTGTTTAAATTTCAATGCACTGACAAACTGTTTTTCCATAATGGTTACATGATTTTACATTTCTATCAAAAATGTGTAATGCTGCATTTTTCTCCAAATCTATACCAACATGTCACCGCATGTTACCAGTTAAAGCCATCTTAATAGATAAGAAATGTATTTCACTGTGGTTTTCATTTACATTTCTTTAATGAGAAGTGGTGCTGAATGCTTTTCATCTGAATATTAGCTATTTGTTTATCTTCTTTTGAGAAATGTACACTCATATTTGTCTGTCTTTAACAATGGGCTGTCTTTTCATTATAAACTTGTAACACTTCTCTTGATATTCTGGATTCTAGATCTTTAAAAGATACATGTTTGCAAACATTTTCTCCCATGCTCTTGATTTTTTTTTCAATAGAATTTTTTGAATTGCAAAAATTTTTAATAAAATCAATTTTTTTCTTGCATTGCTTAGGCTTCTATTATCATATTTAAGAAAATATTGCCTAATTTAAGATCACAAACATTTAGTTTTCTATTCTACAGTTTTTAATTCTTTCATTTATGTCTTTGATTCACTTTAAATTAATTTTATATTTGATGTGAGTTAGGGATCCAACTTCATTCATAAATACATAGATATCCAGCTATACCAGAACCATATATTGAAGTGGCTTTCTCCATTGAATTATAATAAACAAATTTTTAAAGTATACCTGAAATGTCCAGTAACTGAATTGTGGCAGCAGTGATTACAACTGTACACATTTATTAAAACTCACAGAGCTTTATGAAGAAGAGTAATTTTTATTGTATGTAAACAAGATCTCAAAAACCTATTCCACCCAGAGAAATGCTCACATATAGGATGAAATGTCATATACAAGGAACATAAGTTTTACAACTACTGTGCTCTTGTTTATAATAAAAAGAATGTGAATGTCTATCAAAAAGGAAGTAAGCGACTAAAATATAGTACATCCTATGATCGAATCCTAAACTACAATACAAAGGAATAAGCTAGAAAGTCTCATACACATACAAAGGTATATTATCTTCAATAAATAAGTTTTTAAGTAAAAAAGAGAAAGATCCAAGAATTTACACAGCATTAAACCATATAAAAAGCATATTACACAGGATCAATAACTACATATGCAAATACTAAGGTAGTCATTGTATGGTCTGTAAGGCTATTAGAACTGATAATATTCATTCATCTGGTGTGAGGACAGCAGAACTGGGTGGTCAGAAAAGAACTGGTTTTCTTCATTTCACCTTCCAAAGAAAAATATATTATTTTTTCTATAATTAAAAAATTAATAATATGGAATTTATGTGGGTTGTAAACAGAGGTCATAAGAGAAGAACTGTAGGTTTTTTAAAATGTGTTAATATGTACATCCCTGCACCCAAAATACACACACACACACACACACACACACACACACACACACATATACACACAGGTTATCTTACCAATTTGGATTTTCCAAACTTTCCCTGAAGATAGACTCTTCCTTCATTGATGCATACTGTGTCCACGTAAGGCAGTGACTCTGTATCGCCATGTTTCTTTCCTGAAGATTGAGCCATGACTCTTCTTCTATCTGGATACTAGGTACCTTTAAAATGCTCACCTGTCCAACAGAGGGTGGATGGCTTTCTCATTTTAGGAAAACCAAGCTACACAGGGACTGCTTCAGTCTTGATAATAAAGAGGACCAGAGATCCTGCTATACAGATGATGGCTCACCAATGGCCATGACTCTCCATAATCAAATTTACTGTGACCTTACTGAGAACTAGTGAGGACATGCAAATGGCTCAGAATTTATGTAGGCTACACAGTCCCTGACCTGATTTTCCTAACTGCTAAACACTAAGCAAATTATCACCTTCCTTCATGTCTCCTTTAAAGCCAGTTATAGCCTTCTTAAATTGACGAATTTTGATCAGGCCTACTAATAGGGTCCCATGCAGGGAAGTATCAGGTAAAATACTGTCCTTATTTTAAACTTTGTCCAATACTTAGAAATGTATGCTTTCTTAGGTGCAGAAGACATGGAAAACTACAACGGCAGAAATTGTACAAGCCAGAAGTATTCTTACATTATTTAAGAATTGAGATACAAGACAAAGTTGAATGCCTTTTTAAATAATAGATTCAAAGTGCATATGTAGGGCAAAGGCAGACTAGGCACTCTGTGGAAAAAGCCAGTAATAATTTGCTGCTATAGTGTAACACATTTACTATCTGGAAAATACGAGAAAGTTCATTTTCATTGTCATATTAGCTTTCTTTCCACTAAGAACATGACAGAGTCTTTTAATCCACGATATGGAAGTGATGAAAGCTGCCATTTTTCCTACATACAGCACAGCAATTTAATTTGCAAGCTAATCAGTAGCAGTCAAGCTGAACTCTACATCACACACAGAATCTCTTCCAGGTTAAAACAACCAGCTAAGACATTTTTAAAAGTGTGTATTTCCTAATAGTTTTTAAAAAGTTCTTGTCAAAAGTCACTCCATGGTTTAAGCAATGTAATTAAAAATTTCCACTCACCTTTCTCCAAAAAATAATCACCAGAATGCTTAAAGGTTTCAAAGAGAAAACAGTTTTCCATCAGGAAAATTTCATCATCAATAATATTTACTTTAAAAAACACATAGAAAGGCTTACACAGAGTACTAGGACATTTTACTTTCAGAAATTTCTAACAGTGAATTAAAAATTGAAATTTTTCCTTACTTCAAAATTAAACAAAATGGGGCCGGAGGGTTAGCTCAGTGGTTCCGGCGCCTGCCTCGCAAGCGCAAGGACCTGGGTTCGATCCCTGGTAACCACATATAATGCTGGGCATGGAGACACACCCACCAATAATCAACACTGCATACCACAATGCGGGACGTGGTGGCTCACGCCTGTAATCCCAGTACTCGGGAGGCAGAGACAGGAGGATTGCTGAGTTCATGGCGGCTTGCCTGGGCACCATAGTGAGCTCAGGGCCAGCCTAAACTACAACGTGAGACCCTGTCTCAAGAAGCAAAAAAAAAAAAAAAAAAATTAAACAAAATGTTTACAGTCTGCCGTCTTCTAATCACTTTTATCTGAGAGTCATTTCTAACCATGAAAAGATTTTAAAAGATGGTCATTTCAAGCAAAATGCTGAAACTATCTTCAACAGAACATCTGTGTGTCCATTAAGAACCCTTCATAGAACAGACAGACAGTGACAAACTATCTCCAGTGACATGTGCCAAAACTGAGTTGGATCTGAAAAAGTTCTCTCCCTCTGAAAAGCTCTGAAGTAAGAGAAACAGGAAGTCCCAGTGCACCCTTACATCTGAAAACACTCTCTGTCCACGACTATTAAAAATTACTCAATAGTTCCCCACTATAATCACATACTGAAATGAATTTACCTTTCTTAAAATTTCTGGAATCACATTCCGACAGATTGCAATCCTCTTTTTATAGATGATTCCTGTTGTTTCATCTAGAAAAATTAAAAAATTAGTTATGAAAATGCATTTTGTTTTAAGGTCTCTGTACAGCTTTTAAGGTCAATCTCAATTTTCTATATTTACAAGTAGAATTTCTGGAGAAAACATTTACCCCAAACTCACTTGTTTGACTAATTTTCTGGGCCAAATCATACATATTCTGATCTGTGATAGGGGAACTAAAGTAAAACCACAATGCACAATGCCATGGTCAAGTCAGGGATTAAAAAAATAAATCACACACATTCTCTTACTCTGGACTACCAATGTCAGTGCTTCAGTGACAATGACCACTTTTGCAGTCCCTTCTCTGACCCCACAAAGAATGCTTTCTCAGTGAGAGCGTGTGACTCTGCCACTTCTGCATCAAACTTTGACTACAAAGTTTGTGTATAATTATTAACCATACTCACCATATCCTTGTCTCATAGCAGACAAAATCCCTATGGCTAGAAACTATTTTGGAGAAAAATTTCCAGTATAATACTAGTGATTAAATAAAAACAGCTAATAAATGTGAATTAAAACGGGAGGCAAAAAAAAAAGAACAGGCAAACTTCAAAGTGCTGTCATTTTCCCTGTGAATTCACAGGACTCCCTCACTCTGCTACTGTGTTTCACAAAGCTCTGGATGGTTTCACAAAACTCTGGATGTCTTGACCCTTTTTTCAATCTTCCTGACTTCCAGAATCTGTTGAGAGGGTCCACAGCCTCTGCTGATTCATATTCTTATCCAATATGTGCAATATACATATTTAAAATGAATTAGCCACTACTGGAGGCAAACATGCCCTTAACAATGACAGAAATCATAATTAATTCTATACCATTTTAAAATATACAACCGTTTTCACATTTGATTTTCATGACAATGGAATAGCACAATTATTTCGGCAGCTGACAGAAGAAATTAAGCCTCCAAAAAGTTAAGTCTTGAAGGTAGTAACAAAACAGGTTTTGAGGCCAACTGCCAAGTTTTTCCCACACTATGGGCAGGTACAAAAGAAAATATTTTAAAATGTGTTTATACAGAAAACACTCTCTAAAGCAAATGGCAATTTTATCTTTACCAAGATAGGGCCTCAGAGTCAGTTAAACTCCAAGTCTATCTCATGATTTCTAAGAAGGCTAAAGAGTATGTCCGATCACTGCCTGGGTCCAGACCATCTCCAATGGTCTGTACACTGATTGTATGTGCGTGGTCATAGCTTCCTGCACCTCACACTCCTCAAGTTCAAACAGTGACAGTAACAACTTCTGCACTGGTGACAACAGTGACGACAGTAGAGATTTTCTGAAAAGGGGCACATGCAAATAATTTATGTTTCACAGACCATAAAGTCTGTGTTGGAAATACTCAAGCCTGCTGTTACAGAAAAGAAAGAGCCATAGATAATACACAAATGATTGTGGCTACATCACAATAAAACTTCACCTGTAAAAAAATACATTCCAAGTCATTGTCAAGCCTTCCTCTACTCAATACTGAGCAACACTGTCAAGTTCAGGTATGACTATGTACTTCATCACTTTTTGGTCCCATCTCACATATATGCTATTATTCATATCTGTTTTGACATCTACAAATTGATATATGAATGTATTATAGAGATATATGAGGTATGATAGAACATTTCAGCAGTAAATGTTTAAATTAAAAAAATATTTATTACAGTAAAAGACACATTGCCATTAATCAGCTTCAAAGTACTCCCCCTCCCTTCAAACACACTTATCCCATTATTCTTGACACTTTCTAAAGCAGTTCTGAAAGTCCTCTTTCATGTCTCTTGCTGCACTGTCATGGCTGCCTCAATGTCATATTATCAATTCAAAATATTTACCTTCCATGGTCATTTTCAGTTTAGAGGAAGGTTCAAAGTCACTGGTTGCCCAATCTAGAGAAATGAGGTGGATGAGGACAAACATAAGTCTTCATGGATCTGCCTTTCACTTGGATACCTACCACTTGGCAGTGCTATTTACTGTACTTCTGATCATAAAGATACCTCCAGAACCACTTGAGAAAGAGGCAATGGGCTAAGTATGCTCAAAGTGAGAGGGGAATATCTTGAGAGGTAGTTAATGGAAATATGTCTTTTACTGCAGTAAATGTTTTAAATTTAAGCATTCATTGTATATTTTTATTACACTTCATTCTCATTATGATCTTGACCATTTAACCTCTCTGTATGACAGTTTGTTCATTTATTAAATAGGAATAACTCTACTACCTAAATAAGAGTGCCTGGCACATATTAAAGGTTACATTTTACAATTATATGTAGTTCAACATTATAATCAACTAGTAATTTAAAAAGTAACAAGAGAATTGTTAAAACATACAGATGCATGAACATATACACATCTTTACAAAAATCAGCATCACTTAGTAATCATCACTGAAGGTGCATTCAAATAACTTACCTTTTCTTTCCTCCACAATTTTTACAGAGATGACATTTTTATCCATCGGGTTGGGGTACTGAATGAAAGCACATAAAGAAAAATTATTAGTCATCTTTTACTAAAGGGAATTAGTAGCAACCACAGCTATTTGCAGGACCCATAAATATTTGCCAGGTAACCTCTATGTAAAGACCAGTTTTAAATTAAAATCTTAATCTCACCATTAGGGCCTGGATAAGCAAGATGCCTGAACTTGTATGAAATTCTAACTCAGGGCAGAAAGGCAAGGGTGACATTAAGCTAATCAATAAATAACACTATTAATATGGAACCAGCCTAACACAAATTAAGAGTGTTCTTTGTGCCACTGTGCTAAGTGCTTAAATTGCATAAACTCATCTAAATCCAACAGCCTCTGTTGTGAATGGGCCACATGGTAGCATTTTCCCCATTTTTCTTTTCAGAAGTGGAAACTGAATAAAGAATGGATCCCTTAGAGTCACCCAGCTGGCCCTTGCTAGAGCCAAGAAATTAAGCCAGGCTGTTTTAAACAGACAGAATTCCTTTGGTACTGCCCTATATCATGGCCTGGTGGCTGGGCTAGCATCTCAGGAGAACAATCACAGACTCAAACCATGCTAGTGAAATACTAGTGTTCAAAAACTATGTAATTTGTTGGTTAAATTCTCTTTAAAGACAATTTGGATGTGATAAGGTTGATAATAGATATCATTTTGTCCTAAGAAATTTACATACATTGTCTCACTTGAGTTTAATAATATTCCATGAATCATGTATTATTTTTTCTCATTTCATGTATGAGAAATAAGGTTTTGATAATTTTCTCAAAATAGCTAACAAGTAATTTATCTGGAGTAATGTATTTTCTCTCCAGATACTCTGTCTCCAAAGCCTGCCCTTCTAACCCATCACAAAATTACTTCAGAGTTTCTCAAACCAAAGCCTTTCCATTACTTAGGTTTGAAAAAGGAGCAAAGTGACCCCTTCAGTTTCCACAGAATATGGTGGCTGCTGACTCAAGCCTGAAAGGCTCCTTGGACCCTTTTCCCCCAAGGTTTCCTGCCTCTTCCTGGTCAAGTTTGAGAAAGAAATGAGTAGGAAATCTCAACCAAGACATCACAAAGTATGAGCAAGGGTGGGAGAAGTGGGTCTTAAAGCCCTCCTGAGAAACTTCCAAGGACTGGAACTCCATGTCCTTTGAATCCTGGGAAAAGGAATACAAAATACAGTGAGTGTGGGCCTCCTCTACCCTACAATAGCCACACCACATGCACCCTTGTGTGTCTGTGCCTGAGTGCACGACTTAATGATTTTTCCAGGGCAAGATTCCATCACTAATCACTATCACTGTTACTTATTCTAGTCTGGCTTTTTGGGGGGTTGAGGGACGTTTGTCTGTTTGTGAGCAGCACTGAGGAGTTAACCCAGCCTCACACATGCTAGGCAAGCACTCTATCATTGAGCTATACCTCCCATTCTTTTTTTATTTTTTATTTTGAGACAGAGTAACATTAAATTGCATGGACTGGCCTTGAACTTGTGATCCTCTTGCTTCAGCCTCTCAACTAATTGGGATTATAGGTGTGTACCACCACATCTAGCTACTTTCACATATTCTTAAAGATATATCTGTGGGTCCAAAACACACCAAGTTAAAACATCTCCTCTGTGAAGTTAGGAATATTACCACCAACCAGCCCAGTGCCTGCCAGGTGGTAAGTACTCAAACTGATTTGCTGAATCTCCCAATGGCTTGGAATGCAAGTCTCAGTGGACTGAGAATCAATCTCAATGGCAGCGGCTCAGTTTTCAGCTGCCTCAACATCTCATCACAGTCCATGCTGGCAAATGTCACTCACACCCCCATCCAGTTAACTGCAACCTTGATAACTAATGAGAAATGTAGTTTCTAAAAATGCTTTGAAAACTTTCACACATTCATTTTAGCTCTGAGAAGTAGGGAAAAGTGTAATGACTGTTTTCTTGAAGTTTAGCCCTTTGAACATGTATGTCCACTATACAGCATCGGATTCAGACATCCTGTTCTCCAGTCAAGAAGATAATCCTTTACCCAGGCACATGAAAAACAGCAGAGACACGTGTCCCTGAATCATATACACAAATGTGTAAATTATAACATGTACACTAGAGTGAGATTGTTTCCTTTACTACATTTCATTCTGTTCTCTCTGCACCTGTAAACACATTCTGATTGACTATTACAAACACACTGTAAGTTGTAGGAAAATTACTAAATTATAAGAAGTTGAGAATGTAATCACCAGAGAAATATAGTGATAAAGACTTCAAGTCCTGACTACACTCAGTTGTCAGTGAAATTTCTAAAGATTATATGTAATTTGTATAATTTTTAGTATTTATTAAGGCAAAGGGTACTTAAATTGTGGCGGAAATAGTCTCTAGTTACTGTTCATTTAAGTTTTTGAGTATATGCAATAGCAGTGTTTTAGGCACTGAAATATAAGAGATTCAAAATTACAGTGTCTCATAGATTTTACATGTTAGTTGGGTAAACAATAGATATGTCAATATGCTCAAGACAAAATAAACCAGACTAAGAGATGATGGACAGATGGAAAATCAGGCAGGGAGGCATTGAAAAATACTTAAAGGTCACCCATTAGACATTGCTTATAGATAACAAAAATGAAATGGAAATCATATTAGCTAAACACAAGGGACCATAAATTGTTTATTCTAGTAAATAATTATTTGCAAGATTCAAGTCATTTTCTACACAACTACTTTTGGAGTTGAATAAATATAAGCCTCAAGTTTCCATACAAGAATGGTAAAAGGAATTAGAGGTTTATATGTGATAACTAAATACCATGAGATAAGTGACACATGTTTTAACTTTTTCTTTTCCCTACCTGCCATAACTGGAAATAATCTGATGCCACCTTGTGGTAATTTGTATATTCATGTTTCAATCCTCCAAAAAAACAAAAATTTTTAGACAAAGTCTCTCAATGTTCTCCAGGCTAACTCTGAACTCACAATCACAATTAGACAGAGAAATTCATGAAAATTTATCTGAAGTCAGATTTTTTAAAAACGGTTGGAAAGAAGCTGCTAAGAAAAGATCACCATTAGAAACACCAACTTGGGAAGATAAGAAACAGATGAACACAGTCCTACACAGCTTTTCAAATGTAATATGACTGTGGAATTGATCACATCCAATCAGAATCAAACTCACAGAAGACTACTGAGTATCTACTGCGCAGAGTGCTGTATTAGAAGCCGACGTGAACATAAAGCCACTTAATCCTTCCCAAAACAATGAAACATATTAACCAGTGATAAGATATGACATCTTTTCATTAAAACCTAATGATGTGACACTCACATACAAGTAGTCACACTGCAATTCTCCAGTCCCCATTCTACACTAGATACTCCTGGAATCAAAGGGGTTTGATGACCTAGATTTCTGCTAAAAGTTCTTGCCTTTTTTGAACCCAGTTTAGCAGATCGCAAACATCAGTGTGCATAAAAATCATCCCACAGATTATAGACTTGTACAACCATTGTGGAGATTCCTCAGAAAACAAGGGTTAGAGGTCCCATATGACTCTGCCATTCCCTGCTAGGAATATACCCAAAGGAATTAAAAGAATCATATTGTAAAGTCATATGTATACCCATGTTCATAGCAGCTCAGTTTGTAATACCCCAATCTTGGAAACAACCCAGATGCCCATCAACTGGAGACTGGATAAAGGAGATGTAGGTTTTTTATAAAATGGAATATTACTCTGCCATAAAGAGTGACAAGTTTCATTCATTTATGTGCAAATGGATATACCTTGAAGACACAATTATAAGTGAAATAAATAAATCCCAGATATGTAAATACCATATCTGTTCTCTGGAATGAGAACCTGTAGATGTAAATGAGCTTTAGATGTATTACAGATTTTGTAAAATAGGAAATATTCAAAGGGAATATGGTGGGGGAATATAATGAGGGGAAAGAATAAATATGATTTGAAAAGAAAAAGAAAGCACATGTATATAGGAGGAGAGGGGTTGTGGGGTGGGTAGGGATATGGGTAAAAATGAGAATTAACTGGTGTCATATACTGGTACAAATTCCCCCATGTCGAGTGTGATTGTGAACTGTATATAAAATGTACCAATAAAGAATTCAATTTAAAAAAATCATCCCACAAGTTGGGTATGGTAGTGCACATCTATAATAACAGAGGCAACTTTGAGAACAGCCTGGGCAACTTAATAAGAACCATCACAAAATAAAATTTAAAGATAAGGTTGGAAAAGTAGTTCTGTGGTTCTTAGGTTCAATCCCCAGTACTGCAAATAATAATTAACCTACAAGGCCACACACAGACAGTATGGATGCTATACTTGGTGGATGACTTAAGGGATTCTTTTTTCAAGACAAATTTGATTTCATTTTTTTGTTTATTTGTTTTGTATTTTTAAAAGAAGAAAGGTTTATTTAGCTCACAGTTTGTAGAGGTTTCAGTTCATAATCGGTTGGCTCCCATACAGGGTGGTAGGGAAGACAGTATCACAGAAGAGAAATAGCTCATGATGGGCAGAAGGTACATTTGACTTTGTTTTGATCTCATGATTTTTACTTTCTTCACAGAAGGAGTAGCTAACTCCTTCTCTTTTCCCAAAAATGAATCAGTTAAAAAATTCAAAGCCCATATTACAAGTCTAACAAAAGTGAAATGTTAGCCTCTCATCAGGTGGTCATACACCTTGCTTTCATTTATTCTTCCCACACTAAAAGCTAAGTTGCCAAAAACTGCATGATGCTGGACAGGAAATATAGATTACACACACAATTATGAAAAGAGGCCAAGAAATTGAGTCCATCTAATTATAGGCATTATATTAAATGTATTTGTAAGTGGAGCTTCATGAAGATTTGGTATTTCCCTTTCTCACTTACTGAAGAACAAAATTGTAATTCAGAAAGCCTACCCTTTAAGAGTCAGGAGTTGTTAAAATATCAATTTTCCAAAAATCTCAAGTCAATTCTTGTCTTTTGTAACACTCCCTCAGAAAGGTCGACAGCCTCAAAGGAGTTGTTATACACCAACTTTCAAGAGGGGTTACCCAGGAGAGTATGAGGGAGCAGGTGAGCTGACAGATGTCTCTGATTACCCTGCAAGGAAGCTGTGAGGGCTAAATACATCTGTCATAGTAACACAGACATTTGCTTTCTAAGCTTTAAGGGAATATATACCCAGGCTGCTTGTGAACATGTACCAGCAAGGGGATGAGTCTGCTGAGAAGAGTTGGTGTTTAGTTATGCACACATGTGCACACACACACACACACACACACACACACAATCACCACAGTCTGTGCCAAATGCCTTTTATGACCTCCATCAAATAGTCTATCTCAGAAGAAAAGCAAAGGTATTTATACCCAGAGCAAATGAGTCATTGATTTATTAGTCAAAACTTTAATTATCAAAGGCCAAACATATTTACATCAATAGACACTTTAAATGGCTCTTCTACTGCTTTCTTGCCAGTACAGTGATGAAACAGAAAGAGCACAGGACAAGGAGCCAAGCCATACAGACCAGAATGCCACTGACTATGAAACCAAGGGGTAAACAAACCCCATATGATCACCAAAGGTTAATCTCCTTGAGACAAACTAATTCTAAACAATGACAGCCAGTGTCCATCAGGATCTCTCTCTTTCAGAAGTAACCCAATGGAAGTCTAGGAATTTACTTAATGAAAGAGCCCCTGTCTAGCTAGCATGCACAATGTCTTAAATTCAATCCAAAGCATGAAAGGAAAAACAAAATCTCCCTATCATCAGCAATGCCATAGTGAAGTTTTCTGAAAGCATAGTAAATCATCTCAACAGGGAGAAAAGTCCCCTGATCTCAATTCCCAGCCCATAATACTAAGGATTGAACCTAAAGTTTTGTGCATCCTAGGCAAGTGTTCCACCATTAAGAATCATCTCCAGCCCTTTTCTTATTTTATTTTGAGACAAGGTCTTACAAAGTTCCAGTGGTAGCTTTGAACTTGCAAGCTCCTGAATAGAGGAAATTATAGATGTGAGCTACCATTTCCAGCTATACACCCAATGGGGCCTCTTAAAGATACAATTGAAGTCTATAAGATAACTGACTCTCACTCTTCAAAAGTATCATGGCACATAAAGACAGAAAAACTAAGGAACTATACTAACCTGGAGGAGACAGACATGACAATTTAATGCCATCTGAGATCCTGTATCAAATCCCAGGCCAGAAAACTGGCAAAATCTGAATAAAGTCTGTAAATCAGTTAATAGTATTTTATTAACAGTATTTTTTAATACTAGAAACTAGAAATATAGCTTAATGATACAACACCTACCTAACATGTACTAAGCCCTGGATTTAATCCCTAGGAGTAAAGAAATAGAAAGCAAAAATTCTACTGTTGTTTGGGGAAAGTAGCAAAGGGAATTCATTGCTTTTACAATTCTTTGTTTAGTCAAAATATTTCTACATGAAAAGCTTTTGAAATAAACCAAAATTTTAAAAATATATATAGAATGTTGAAAAACAGAATAAGCTTTACAGTCCAACCTGAGTCTGAATTCCATCTGTGAAAATCTTGTACAAATCAATTTGATCTAACTTAGTTTCATCATCTGGAAAATGAAATTACCCGCCTCAAAGAGTTGTTACATAAATAAAGGGAATAATCTTAGGTATAATACCAGTATCATGCAGATCTTCAATAAATAGTGACTGGTTGTGGTATGAAAAAATGAAACAAAACTGGGGGAATAATCTGGTGATAGAAATGCCTAGTTTGCATGATGTACTAGTTTTGATCTTCCACTGAAAAAATTTTTAAAAATAATAAAGGTGAAATCAGAAAAACATTAAGTTTAAAGATTTTTAATCTACTCCAGTGTAGTTTTAAGTATACTGCTTAACAGCTGTCTGCCATCCAAAAATACCTAAATAATGATTAAAAATTACTGGAACCTAAAACTTCTGATTTTCCTAGACAAGCGAAACCTCCCCAGCTTATGCTTGACTAACTTAGAAACTGGATGCCTGACACTTCCGTAAGTATCCCACTGCATCAGAGAAGAAAAGTACCAGAGTGAACATTTACTTCTAAAAAAAAAAAAAAAAGAGTACAAACCGGTCCAGAGTACTTCAAAAGCTTTCACAGGTTTACAATTAAATTATGAACCCCGTCCCACGCTACAGGTCTCCCACATGCCCCCTGAAAATGCCTTTGTCACAACAGTTAACGCTGTTTCCCTCAGCAGCAAACTCCCTGGGAGTTTATCCTCCTGTGTGTTTATCTTCACATTCCCAGGAACAAAACAACGCATAGACTTACAATGAATGCCAATCAGCAGACACATAATGAATGTGTCACTATTAGTACTTTGATAGCTAGACATCTTTCATCAACTAAGGTACAATCTGCACTAGATAAGTCATTAAGTACATTTTAAAATTATTTCAATGGTATTTTAAAAAATAATTTATCATTCAGATATGCACCTTTATTCATCCTTTCTCTCACCTTCACAACTCTGACTAAACATTTCTACAGACTGTGTCTCTCAGCTTTTTATTTTCAGGTGCATGGAATAAACTTAATAAAGTATTATTATTTTTATTCAATAAACACTTTAAAATTATTATTTTTATTCAATAAACACCTATGCGCCAGCATGAGGTGAGGTGAGTGCATGTATTATCCATTTTAATTGCCCCAACAACTCCAGAAGATAGTTACTGTTGTTCTTATTTTGCAGATGAGGAAACTGAGACACACAAAGTGAACTGGGCTTCCATGTTCACAGGGTTGGTAGCAATTTAGCCTGACATCAGAGCCCATGCTGCTCACATCCACGCCATTCTCTTTCCTACCATGTCTCTTCTTCTAGGAGAATTGAGATTAGGTAGATAAAAGTGAAGAAGACTGGTAGAGCACATCAAAAAAATAAATCACCATTATGTTACACTAGGCCTATGCTTTGTCAAATCATTTATTCTGGAATGGCAGATCCACTCTAAATATTTCTGGACCTCTGCAGGGAGAGATGTTGCACACATGTAAGTGTCAGATTTGCAAGGGAGAAAAGATAGGGTCAGAAATGGAAACATTATTAATTACCCAATCAACTTTCTACTCTAAATGGAAATGGCCATTCATAAATCCCCTTTATGAGCTTAAGGGTAAACACTCAAGCCATTTTAGTCAGCACATCAGGCTCCTGACCAGAATAAATAATATCTGAGGTCATGTATTGAAGTAAAGAAATTATTTCAATCTGTCTATTTTATTACAGTATTCAAAGCATGGGCATGTGTGTGAATTATACACTGGCTTTGCTCTGAGTTAAACAGGGCTAATGCCAGAAAAGTGAGCTTCATTCATTCACTGAACAAAGGATTGCTGAATACTCACTATGTTCCAGGATCTCTTTAGGTACATGAGATACAGCTAAAACAAATAATGAAAACCCCTACCTAGCCATGAAGCTTACATTCCATTTAAATGGCTCTTTGGCCTGTAGCACACAAGGAAAGTCAACCTGAAGAACATGATCATAAGAAAAGCGTTAACTTCTCTGGCCTCATTTAGATATAAATAAAAAGACCCAGGCAATACACCGACTTTAATTCCATGTGAGTGAAATATAAGAAGTTCTCTTTGCACACAGCTCATGAAAGCAAGCCCAAGAAAAAGACCATGTAAGCTTCCAGAAAAGTCAGATCTTCCCCACTGCTACCTTCATCTACACATATGTTCTTTGTAGATGATCTTAAGTAAAAGGAAGGAAACAGCCATAAGTGATGACAGCTAGACATTTAATAGTCATACAGAGAAAGAAACCAAAACACACTGTCACGTGTCACTAATAGTTCATGTAAAGTACAGTTTAGAATCTGATGAATAAACCATTTTGGGTTTCATAGCATTCTTCCATGAAGAGTTTATTGAGAAACATTATATTCCATGAACAAAGAGTATTGTATTGTTTGTTTTCAAGGTGCCACTTATCTTTTGAAAGCATACAGCTAATACTTTGCCTGTGGTACCCAAAAGAGAGTGCAAGAAGAGCAAACATTCTTCCAGCTTTAAAAATAGTAGTGTATTGTAACTTGGAAGGCAAGTCCTAACATACCAAAAGCCATAGAGTCTATTTAAAATAGGACTTCCTCAGTTCCAAAGCAGCTTCAAACACACCACCGTGCAAAATCAGATCAAATGCTTCCCAGATCCTCATGTGATTGTCCCTTCTGCCAAGTGCCTTCCTTTGAAAAAAAAATACATAAAGATAAAAAGGAAAAATAAAAGCATATTTTGCCAAAAAAGATAATTCTTACTACCTTAGCCTTACCAAAAATATCTGTATCAAACTGTTACATTCTTATCCTTAAAACAACCTTGAGGTAGAGGGGCTAAATGGCATTACATTTCACAGATGAGAAAACAGGGCAGCTTCCTACAGCTGTGGTGCAGCTCACTGAATAGGGGCCCCAGTCAAGTAGACCCAGTGAGCATAGGGCTAAATAGGGAAAGGAGCATCCTTTTACAACTTGCATAAGGAGCGCCATTTATTCTCTGCTCACCCCATGCACTGTAAGTTCATGGAGCAGACCTCCTCAGTGATGCCTTTTCAGATCTGCACAAGGACACAGCACAGGCTAATGAAAAGTTTTTCTCAGTCACCCAACCTAACAATAAGTGCACAATGACTGAAATCTACTCTACTGACTTCTGGTTCTTGGTTCAAATAACACCGTGAAAACTCACAGCAAACAGATTGATTGACAACATACAGTCTTATAGTCCCTCCCAGGCAATCTCTCTGTGAAGAACTGCATTACAAATGAATACAAAGAATGTAGTTTTATCCATGTTAACACTATCCCATTGTTAGACATTCAGATAAATGTTTGCCTCGTATCCTCAGTGTGCTCTTACTTACTGTGAGCCAGGCATCTGGCTAAAGATCTTATTATACAAGACCCCAAGCACCTGGTATCCCAGCACTAAGACCAAGGCAGGAGAATCATGAGTTCATGGCCAGCTTGGACTCCACAGAAACTCTGATATGACAGAGCCAGAGACAGAAAGACCAAAGGAAGGAAAGGGGGAAGGAAAGGAGAAAGAGAAGAACTGAGGGTGGCAGGAAGGAAGGGAGGGCAAAGCTCCGCTGACCCACAGAATCTCCAGAGCCAGAAGCCCATTAATGACTTAAGTCCCTTACTTTCAGAGTGATCTGTCATACAGCAAAGGATAACTGAAATATTCTATGTTCTGTCTCTAACACACATATGCTCCCCACAAGGTGCTGCCCTAACACAGGCCCACAGAAACAGACAGGTCAACTCACCAAATTATAACCCACAACAACCCCTTTACATCCCCTTTTTTACAAGCTATAAAGTGACTGTTGCACTTTATGCCTAGATGGCAGCCTAAAGTCTCACGTGATCATGGTGGGACCTTTGGAAAATAACCAAATTATAGGGGCAGCTGACTTGCTGCTAAGCAGGGCCTGGTCAGAAGAGTTGAGTCACTATGGACAAGATGGCGATGACTTTCCCTCCTTTCCCAGCTCCTCCCTAAACTCTGCTTTCCCTGCCATGAGGTGAGCATCTCTCTGCCACCGAGCCTCTCTGCCATGCTGCTCTGCATGCGTGCAGCCAACCATAGACTGAAACATGAACCACATAAACCTCTCCTTCATTAAGTTATGGCTGTCAAGTATTTAGTCCCAGCTACAAGGGACATTATTAAAACACTGATAGTTCACTATCACCATGGAAAAGTAATGCAAGTGGCACTGCAAAATCTGCAGTCTAATCTGCAGTGTCCAAGCAAATAATGGGCACTGGCTATTCTTTTTATAATTCATAAATCATTCTTTCCATAAATCATCCTTTCGTTCATTCTTTCACCATTCTGGACACAGGGATCAATTAAAAGTAACAATAAGGAGGCAGAGACAGGAGGATTGCTGAGTTCACGGCGGCTGGGCTGGGAACCATAGTGAGCTCAGGACCAGCCTGAACTACAAAGCGAGACCCTGTCTCAAAAGCAAAAAAAAAAAAAGTAACAATAAGCTAACATTCCCTCAAAAAAAAAAAGAAAAAGAAAAAAGGTCTCCACAGTAACACCATGTTAAACTGCATCCTCCCTACTCCTCCATTCCCTCGGCCCACATTTCTGCTACTTCCTCTAATAGAGGACAAGCTGTATCTTTAAAAACAAAAAAACAGCGGCCAAAGATTTAGCTCAGTGGTTCCAGGGCCTGCCTCGGAAGCACAAGGTCTTGAGTTTGATCCCCCGTAACCACAATGCTGGGTGTGGTGACTCACGCCTACCAACAATCAATACCACATACCACAGTGCAGGGCGTGGTGGCTCACGCCAGAAATCCCAGCACTGGGGAGGCAGAGACAGAAGGATTGCTGAGTTTGAGGCTTGCCTGGGCTACATAGTGAGCTCAGGGCCAGTCTGAACTACAAAGCGAGACCCTGTCTCAAAAAGAAAAGAAAAAGAGGAGAGAGAGCCTTCATCTGCGGGGTGTCCAGCCCATGCCCATAATCCCAGCACTTTTCACGGCTGAGGTGGGCAGACCAAAAGCAAACTCCAGCCCAGTGACTTAGATCCCGGCTCCAAATAAAAATAAAACTAATTATTATCACTAGCAAAACGAGCTGAGAATGTAACTCAGTCCGAAGGTCCTGGATTCAACGCCCAGTACACACACACACAATGTGAAAGCTGAATCTAAAATGTCTTAGGGCACAATATCCTCATTTTATACGTACAAAGTCCTAGAACAAAGACTCCTCAGCAGCATCACCCAGAACTAAACACAGAACCTGGAGTCCCCAGCACCACCTCCCACGTCTGGCGTAAAGGATCTTCCTGTTCGTGGGAGCACCAGCCACAGCCCCAGGAGCCACCCCTGGTGTCACGAACAGGGTTCTCAACTGCAGCCACACAAACACAGTAACAGGTTAAAGCCCTGGCTAACCACCAGCCGCTGTGACGAGCGCTTTACACGCGCTGTATCATCCGTATCTTCACTCTCGGTACTTTTGCCCTCGGTACTTTTGCTTCCCCATTTCACAGACTTCAACTCCAAGGCGGGAGGAGGGTGCAGACGCTGCCCGGCGTCCCGCAACCGCTCAGTAACAGGGAAAGTGCCAAGGCAGCAGGACGAGGCCCGTGGGAAAGGGTGACGGCTACACAGCGCCCATGGCTTTCCAGGGCCCAGGGTCGAAGGGCGGAGACCCAGCCGCGCGTCTCTCGCGCCCGCGCCTCCCCCTCCAGGCGTCCTCGACGGCGGCCTTCGAGGGAACGCGCTCCCAAGGGGTCCGGCGGGCGGAGCCGAGCGGAGGGCAGCCGCGGCCCGCCCGAGGGTACCTTTCGGAGGAAGCTGGCGACCACCTGCTCGAAGGGGTACGGGAAGACCTGGTGCACGTCCACCGAGACGCCCATGCCGCTCCCGCGCCCGCGCCCGCACCCCCGGGGCGGCCCGCGGCCTCCACACGCCGCCGCCGCCACCGCAGCCGCCGCCGAAGGAGGGGGCGCGGGCTTTTCCGCTCCTTTTCAAACTTTGGAAACTTTATTGTCCGCTCGAAGACACAGACAGAAGGTGGCGCCCCCGGCAGGGTGTAGAGGCCACCACCCCAGAGCTCCGCCCCGGAGCGGCCGCTCCCTCCCACCACGCCTGCGAAGGTCCCGCGCTCGGGAGCCCACGGGTCCGCCCTGCCCGGCGGCCGGGACGTCGGGCTGTGCCTTGCCGTCAGCTCTGCCTCAGCCGCAAAGTAAGCCCCCGCTGGTGACGACAACACTGAGTTTTAAAATGGAATAACTGCAACCCTTAAACTTTAGGGTGGTAACGTGACCCTCCTCAGGGTCGTTTCATCCGGTGTAACAATCGCCAGCAGCTGCATTGCCCGCAGCACTCGGACAGCTGCCTGGGCTTGGGGGTTGGGCCTTTGGTCCGGTGAAAGTGGCCTATACTCCCGGGGGTGCCTAGGAATTAAGGAATTTAGCTCTCCTACTCTATAGGGAAGTTTCTGTGCTCGCTAGAGATTAAACACCAGAGAACAGGGAGCAAAAGGATTAAAAAGAAAGAAGAATTTTGAGCCTTCTTTACTCCAACTAAAGATGTTTCTAAATAGGCAAGTGCGTCCATTTTTCAATTAAATTATTCGACATGTTTCTGAGCATCTACTTTTTGCCAAGCGCCGTGGTAGACACTGTGGATTTGGCAGTGATTTAAACTCGATGCCCGCCACCACGTAGAAGAAGGCAGATGATTTAGCAACCAGTGAACAAGGTGGGAAAGTAAAAAGGACGATTACTTAACTTACAGGACATGGGACATGCTTTGGCTTGCCTGAACACGGACGTTCTCTGAGGCGCGAAACCCTAGCCTTGGATAAGTCTCCTCTCAGTGGCCACCCAAACTACGGAAAAAAGACTGAAGGACAATAAGCAGCCATCGTGATAAGCCTCCTTTTAAATTCCTAACCCCTAAGCTCAAGGGCCCAGACCACTTGGCTACTAAAATACCAAATTTCTCTTATCTACCTGTGCTCCCCACACCGTTCTCACCTCAGAAACCCAACATCTTCTTTCTCAGCCTTATTCTCAGGTGATTACTTTGCTTCCTTTTCACTTATTATATAGAAAACATTTCCTCCCTTCAAGTGCGAGAGCCTGGCTTCCCTTCTGTTCTTTAGCGAATTGTCAGTGCTTAGCTAGGGTCGGTCTCTCCACTACCCAATCCACAGGTTAGTTGAGGAATGTTTAACAAACTCCTCACCTTTGAACAACTCAAAACGAAGCTCCAGTTTCTAAGAGTTACTAATTATTAGGGTGCAAATATCCCTACCGCGTTTCAAAGAAACAATGTGAAGTCACTATGTGGTTGGGAATAGAAATTCAGGAGTAAATTATATAGATTTCTGCCATCCACATGGTAAAGATATTGAAAAAAAAAACGTATGAATGCTGAATGGAAAAAGTAGTAAAATAATTATGATGGGATTAGTTTTGAATATTTACTACCTTTTAAAATATAATTTATTCATGTATAGTTATATAATTTAATATTTAGTAATAGCTGTATTTAACAACCAGCTCAAAAGCCTCACTAGAAATCTCTCTCCTTTCTTATTCAAGGACATCTCTCTAGCAATACCCCCTCCATCTTGTATCAGCTGCACTTGCTTCTGTGGATCATTCCAACCAGCACAGGAGTACAGGTGATTTCTTTCACATATGGGAAAAAAGCATATATTACTCCGTCTACTCCATTTCTGCTCCTCACAAGTGTGGCCTAGGCCTATAATCTTTTGAACTCTTGCCAACCAGTCTGGGCACTGAATGACTTAGTCAAAGTCACCAGTGGCCAGATTGCTAAATCCTATAGTTAATTTTTAATCTTCACTTTACTAACCCTAGAGGCAACATTTCCTTGAAATATTGAGTGAGAATTGGAGAAAAGGGTCAAGGGCAAAACTTCCACACATGTTGAATAACTCCATTATATACCCAACCTTCCCTCATAGGAGAACAGGAGTCTCCCAGGAGTCTGCACATGCTGCAAATGAAAGGGATGTGCCTGCAAGAATTGATGGCAATATTGAGTCTCAGAGAATGATAGCCCCCCCCTCAAAGTCAGTTTTTGGTAGGTTGAAAAATGTAAAGGAAGTTAAAAGTCTACAAAACCAGGCTCAGTGCCAGGTACCCTGGTGCATACCTGTAATCCTTGCTATTTGGGAGGTTCAAGCAAGAGAATATCAAGTCCAAGGTCAGCCTGGACAACTTAGAGAAACCCTGTCTCAAAATAAGTAAGTAAATAGGACTGGTGATGTAGCTCAGTGGTAGAGCTCTTGCCTAGCACATGTCGGGCACTGGGTTGAATCCCCAGTGTTGCTTCCCACCCCAGAAAAAGCAAGAAAAGAGCACAAGTAGACTTAGAATCATTTATAACCCATCTTCTATGCTGTAGGTCTAGTGGACTTTTGACCCAGACTACTGTATCTTTTTCTAAGCTCACCAAAAAATAATTTAATACTCCTTAAAAATAGCTAATATTACCCATTTTTTTCCTCCACAATGGAAAAGTGGTATATGTTCCTGAAGCTGTTGGGTAGTGGACAATTACACTGCTGTTATTATAGATTGGTGCCTCTCTTCTTTTCTTTTTCAGTTAATTTTACTGGTATACTTTTGACATACATAATGACCACATTCATTATAGGGAATATGTATCTGTGTATATTATAATCTTAATTTCCTTTTTTTCCTCATTTCTCTCACTTCTTTTCAATCCTTCTTCCCTTCACTCTCCATGAAACTTTCTGTTGTTTTCCTACAATTCTTTTTTTCAAATCCGTATTGCCTTCCTTTCCTTACTCTCCTCCTCCCTTGTTCCCCTTACCATTTGAACATTTTCTTCCTTCCTCTCAATATCTGTCATCCATTTTGGTCTTTATTTACCCTTTGGTTGTCTCACACAAGACAAAAAGTGCAATATTTAAATATGTGTGTCCAATTCATTTCATTTAAAAGTATTGTCTCAAGGTGTATACATATGAATAAGGTTTACCCATGTTTATGGCATAGTACTCCAATGTATATAAAAACCACATTATATTTATCCATTCATCTGTTGATGGGCATTTAGGTTGGTTCCAAGTATGATGATCAACTGTAGTATGATGCTTTAACTCTTTTTGGAAGATACCTAAAAGGAGAATGGCTGGGTCAAATGGAAGTGCTAGTTTTAGTTTTTTGCTGAATCTTCACGTTGATTTCCTTGATAGCTGTACCATTGTACACTCCACCAATAGTGGAGAAGGATTCCTTTTTTTGCACAGCCCCTGAAGCATTTGTTATTGGTGAATTTCTTGATAAAAACCATGCTTTCTGGAATGAGATGGAATCTCAGTGATGTTTTAATTTACATGTCTCAAATTACATCATATCAAACATTTTTCATACATTTATTTGCTGTTTGTACTTCTTTATCTGAAAAATGTTTATTCATTCTATTTACCTATTTTTTTATTTGGGTCTTTAAATTTGAAGGGTCTGATTTTTTTTTCTAAGTCCTTTATATATCCTAGCTATTAGTCTTTTGTCTGAGCAATAGCTGGTAAAAAAAAAAAAATTTCCATTGTGTAGGCAGTCTCTTCACTCTGTTCGTAGTTTCTTTTGCTATGCAAAGGCTTTTTAAATTTAATATGACCCCTGTTATTGATTCTTTGTAATATTTCCTGTACAAATGTAGTTTTGTTCATAATATTTTTGCCTACACCTATGACTTCAAAATCTGTCTAATCTATCTACCAGCAGATTGCACATTTAACTTGACACTAGCCAGCATCCAGTTATCTATGTGGATTCTTGCCCATGACTTAGGAAATACCATTCCAAAGATGTCCAGTACCATTTATTAAATGAGTTACTTTCTTCCAGTGGAAGTGTTTGGCTTCTTGGACAAACAAAAGTAGCTGAATATGTTGTTTGGGGTTGTTTCTGCTTCATCTTCAGGTTTGCTTTTTTGCCAATACACCATAGCTTTGTAGGATAATTTTATCACCATAGCCTTGTAGGATAATTTCGATCAGTGATTGTGACGTCCCCTACTTTTCATTTTTTGCCCAGAATTCATGTTAGTATTCTGGATCTCTTCTGGTCCCAAATGAATTTCAGGATTTTTTCCAGTTCAGTGAGCTATGCTATGGGTATTTTAATTAGAATTGCATTAAATCTGTATAGCAGTTTTGGAAGTATGGTCATTTTCACTGTATTGGCTCTTTCTATCCAAGAACAGGGGCTATATTTCCATTTTCTGATATCCTCTTCCATCTCCTTTTACAGAGTACTGTAATTTTCAATCTAAAGGTCTTTTACTTCCTTTATTAGATTAATACCTAAGTATTTCATTTTTTCTTGATACTATTGTGGGAGTTATTGTTCCTCTTATTTCTTTCTCAGTGAGTTTGTTATTTCTATGTAAGAATACTATCGATTTTTAGTGTTGACTTTGTATCCTACTGTGCTATTGAATTAGGTTATTAGACCTATGAGACTTCTGGTGTAGAATGTCATGTCATCCACAAATAATAATTTAATTTCTTCCTTTCCTATCCTTATTTCATTTATTGCTTTCTCTTGTCCAATAGCTATGGCTGATATTATTAGATCTACATCTAACCAGAGTGGTGATGGTGAACATCTTTCTCTTGTTCCTGACTTTAGGGTGAAAGCTTTCAGGTTTTGGCCATTTAGTATGCTGTTGGCTTATCATAGATATCTTTTATCAGGTTGAAATAAAGACCTTCTCTTCTAATTTTATGTAGGGATTTTATCATGAATAGGTCAGTGTTGGACACTGTCAAATGCTTTTTCTGTATCTACTGAGATGATCAGGTGGCTTTCGTCCTTAGTTCTATAAATGTGGTATATTGCATTTATTAATTTACATCTATTGAACCATCCCTGAATGCCTGGGATGAATCCTTTTTGGTCATGATGTATAATCTTTTTTTTTAATTGAATTCTTTATTGGTATAATTTATATACATCTCAAAATCACATATAACATTGGGAAATTTATACCAGTATATGCCACAAGTTAATTCTCATTTTTACCCATATCCCTACCCACTCCCCCCTCCTCCCCCCTTATACATGCTCTTTTATTTTCTTTCTGTATCATATTTATTCCTTCCCCTCATCACATTCCCACACCAAGTTTCCTATAGAAATAT
>PVIC010014927.1:0-35895 GCA_004025085.1 Thryonomys swinderianus
CTTGCAAGGCAGGCGCCGGAACCACTGAGCTAACCCTCCGGCCTGCTCCTTGAATTTTTAAATGAGTTTTGAGCCTCTCAGAAGCTCCTTTTAAATGCAAGATAAATACACACATTAACAAATATGGCTTACTTTATTCAGACTTGGGAGTCAAGTAGAAGAGAGGGCAGGAGGGACGGCTTGAGGCTCCAGGCCAGATCTGAGGCCTTGAAGGGCTCCAGGTCTGACGTACATCACTCTTGGCGGTAAGATGCTGCACTCACCCGTGTGAGGAGACGCTGACTGTGATGTGCACACAGCACGGTCCTTTTCACAGGGGACCCCAGCAGGGCTGATGTGAGCTTGTGACCTGCAGGACACAGGCCTGGCTCTCACCGACAGACCGACGCAGAGGAGAAGCTCCCGAGCCTCCTGTGGTGATGCGTTTCCAGGAGGAGGGTGGAAGGGCATAAATACGTGCCGCTGGCCTTCCAGAAGGACAAGCCAGACCCCACGGGGCAGGCTGTGCTCCCCTTTTTAAACCAGCCAGATCATCGCAAATCTTGTCTGTGGCCATCTGCAGGTTTTAACCTGCGCTATCCTTTCTGAATGCCAAGTGTATGTTATGATTTTTGTGTCACAAGCCCGCTGAGCAGGAAAGAGTATGTGGACCTGGACTGCTTACGCACACGCTGACTTGTACTTTTCCTCCCCTGTTCCTGCACGTTGTTTTCCACAGGCCCCTCCTGCTTCCTTGCAGTGGGCTCATGATAATGTTAGTGACTGGTGTCTGTGGCTCCCACCTGTATACAGTAGGCTGTTAGCCAGGCTTATTATAAGTACCCGAGTATAATTCTCAATTCACAAGCACAACCTAGTAATATAGGAATAGTTGGACTTCTGGAATCATCATTCAGGAATCTGCTGAAAATTTCATTGTTTTGTTTTTCTAGAAAAGTAATGAATTGAATCTTGTCTCCTTATAGAATTTCTCATTGGGCCAGAGATTTAGCTCAGTGGTTCTGGCACCTGCATAGTGAAAGCAAAGTTCCTAATTTGATCCCAGTTACTACATACAACAATACTGGGCATGGTGGCTCATGCCCACCAGCAATCAGTACCGCATACCACAAATGCCAGGCTTGGTGGCTCAAGCCTGTTATCCCAGCACTCAGGAGGCAGAGACAGGGGGATTGCTGAGTTTCAGGCTTGCCTGGGCTACATAGTGAGACCCTGTCTCAACAGCAGGAGGGCTGTAGAAACTTGTCATTAGGAGGTGGGGCCAGGTGGGGACGGCATGTTGCTGGGGGAATGACCTGCAGCGGAAAGGGGCATTTTCCGCTGTGCTCCCTGGCTGGCATGACACAAGCAGCTTCCCTTCCACCAGGCGTTCCTACCATGCGAGGACTGAAACTTCTCAAATGCAACTCAAACTAAACCTTTTCTTTAAGCTTCAGTGTCGAGTATTATGTCCCAGTGGTGAGGAAAGTGACTAAGACAACAGGGTTGCAAAGTGAAAGAGGAGTCTCATGAGGACTGATTCTAGTGTACGTGCCATGGACTGAAAAGTGTGATTACTTTAGTGCTTTGTACCCTAGGCTTAGTGAATTAAAACCCTAAGACACGCCACTTGACTTCACTCTGCTGTTGATCACCAGTTTGGCTTTGACAAAATGCTGTGATCATAGCATTTTAATAATTTCACGGACAGAAATGTAAATCTACCCTTATCAAACTCAGGGATTCATGATGCTATCCTGCCTTTTAAAATACTTGGAAATACCTAGATTTATTTATGCTATTTTTCTGATAGACAGACAGATAGATAGATATAAGCATTTACTCTCTTGGAGAGTTAACTCAAATATAAAAAAGCCATGTTAATGATAAATAACAAAGAAACTTTCAATTCACTTTGGCCTGATTTCCTAGAAATTCTGTGTCCCCTTTTTGGATGGAGCCAAAGACGGCAGTAGGTGGAGTACGGCGGCCCCTTGAACATTGGAACAGAGCTCAGATTCTTCAAAGATAGGTCTAGGACACTCAAGGCCCGTGCAATGAAAAACAGCCCCCATTAGTTTTACCATTTTTTTTTTTTTTGAGACAGGGTCTCGCTTTGTAGTTCAGGCTGGCTCTGAGCTCACTATGGAGCCCAGGCAAGCCTGGAACTCAGCAATCCTCCTGCCTCTGCCTCCCGAGTGCTGGGATGACATAGTTTTACCATTTGAGTAAGATAGTGGCACATTTTAGATACTCTGTGATATTTCTTGGCCAACTTGTGGGTGCACATTAAACTAAAACAAGGCCTACTACTCTCCAAAATAGCATGTGCTCAATAGATGCCCAATAAGCATAAGGTCGTTGAATGACCCATGACCTCCCCTTGGGTACCTCTTGCCCATATGCTATCTTACGTGTATTAGAAGTGCTCCTTCATCCTGGAGATGTAGCCCCACTCTAAGATGCAGTTGTCCACCGTATAATGGCCACAGTCTGGGGTACGGCCCTGCAAACACACTCTTCCCTCTCTCTCTTCCACCAGGTTTCCGCCATTTGCAACATGTTTCCTGCTTGGTGCAGGAAAGGCAGGCTTGACTGACCATCCTCATCTCCAAGTGGGTCGTCTCACTTGCTCTTCTGGAACCTGGCTACTCTAAAGGTAGAGTGTCCGGAGTCTGGCTCGGTTTGGGTCTCTGATGCCCAGTGGTGCACAGTAAAACTGACGTGGTTTCCGAGGCTAGGTCATAGAAAGTGGTTCCACATCTACCTTGTTGGCCAGAACACTTGCATTTGCAGTTCTAAGGTACATGTAGGACGTTGGGGCTGGAGAGGTGGCTCAGTGATGTGTGTCTGGCGTATATGAGGCTCTAGAAAATGAAAGGGTGACTGTCCTGAGATTGCCATGCTGTGAAAGAGGCAAGCCACAGACAGTGGCTGTGCATGGTGCCTTGGCCAGCAGTCCCATTTTGGGGATGCTTCCAGCCCAAGCCCCAGACAGGTGAATAAAACAGCCTTCAGAGGGCCAGAGATTTAGCTCAGTGGGTCCAGTGCCTGCCTCACAAGCACAAGGTCCTGAGTTCGATCCCCAGTAACCACATACAATGCTAGGCGTGGATACTCACGCCCACCAGCAATCAGTACCACATACCACAGTGCGGGGCATGGTGGCTCACGCCTGTCATCCCAGCACTTGGGAGGCAGAGGCAGGAGGATTACTGAGTTCGAGGTTTGCCTGGGCTACATAGTGAGCTCAGGGACAGCCTGAACTACAAAGCAAGACCCTGTCTCAAAAAAAAAAAAAGCCTTCAGATGTTGGCACAAGGCCCAGACAGTTTGGAACAGACAGAACCATCCTCACTGCCTTTTCTGAATTCCTGATCCTAGAATCCAGTCTGCTCAGTAAATTGGTGGTTTGTACCAGTAAGTCTGGAGAGGTTTATTATTACAGGAATAGTCGCTAAAAGATTCATTAACCTCAGCACCACTAAGGAGTAGGATAATAAGAAAAAGAGGAACTGAGATTAAAAATTTAAAAATTATAAACTAAAAGTGATTAAAACTAGAAAATAAAACTATCATTAACTCATGCTGCCTGAACTTTAGCTATGAGGTGCTTCAGCAAATGCAGGGGATGCTGTTTGACTCCTGATTTGACTACACTGTCGCAGAGTGATATTTATAGAAATCAGGTTACTTTGACTTTTGGCTGACTACTGGATGCTATTAGGAATTCTTACTAATTTTTATATGTGATGCAATAGTTGTGACCATTACAAATTACAAATGCACATACACTACTTAAATATGAAATTGTTTATTTTAAAGTGAATATCAGGGAAAGATGAGTATTAGAAAAATAATATTGTGGCCTGGAGATTTAGCTCAGTGGTTCCAACGCCTCCTTGGCAAGCACAGGGTCCTGGTTCTATCCCAGGAACTACATATAATAATACTGGGTGTGGTAACTCACACCCACCTCCAATCAGTACTACTACCACAGTGCCAGGCATCATGGCTCACACCTCTAATCCCAGCACTTGGGAGACAGAGGCAGGAGGATTGCTGAGTTCAAGGCTTTCCTGGGCTACATAGTGAGCTCAGGGCCAGCCTGAACTACAAAGCAAGATCCTGTCTCAAAAAAAAAAGAAAGAGAGAGAGAGAAAGGGAGGGAGGGGAGGAGGGAGTGAGGGAAGAAAGAAAGGAAAGAAAGGAAGGAAGGAAGGAAGGAAGGAGGAAAGAAGGATAAGATTGCCTATGTTCACAACTGTCAAAGCCAGATACAGATAAATTGGGCTTATTCCATTCTTATATCTACCTATTATTACATATTTGAAACTTCCCATATGAGCAAGTTTAATAAATTAGAGAGTGGGAAGACTTGGTCTCTTCCAACCCATTCTTCCAGGTTTGTGTTTGTGCCACCTGATGCCAGTGTAAGTAGATATTCATATGCTCCTTTACATGTCTGAGGTTTCTTGAGACCCAGGCTTCTGTCCCGGTGTGAGGAAATTCTCACACACAGGCAAGCAGAGGAAATCATACACTTAGCCAGGTGTTTAAGGTATCCCTCAAATGAGTGTAATTTGTGGTGACTAGGGATCCCCTTTATGACAGAATAATTTTCCCAGGCAGTAACTGGTGCAGTGCTAGGTACACAGGGGGGCATCTGTACCTTCTTGGCAAAGTGACTTAAGAAACCTGATAATTTAGGATCAGTTCAGCACCTTATTCTGAATGTTGGGCCGTGTTCCATTTTCAGCCATGAAATGTTTGTCAGCAGAAAGCTAGGCAAATGAGCCGCACGGTTATAGGCAAACAGTGCCTTTTGGAAGGTCCCTCTGTTTGCCTGTGGATCCTTCTCTGTCCTTAAAGAAAACTGTTAATTCATGCTGCAGCCTGCTGCTCTCTCTGCTTCATTTTGACTATGTCACCAAACCCAAAATAGAAAGTTCTTCTACTGCAGAGCAGGGAAGGAGGTTTAAATGTATCAATTCAAATATGTAACAAAGAGCCACATTATACCGGCTGTTGTTGGGTAGTGAGTAGGGAGAGATAATGCCTGTTCCACTCGGGGAAGGAGTGACCTGACACCGGCAGGGCTGGGACCAGGAGGCAAGCTTCCACCGTGGAGCGCTGGGCTTCTTTCCCACCCCAGCTCCCTGCCCCCTCCTCTCGAAAGTGTCACCTCTTTTAGGACATGGAAAAGCAGCTGAGCCGCTGTGGGAATCAGTCCCAGGAATGTCACTGAAGTTATCAGACTGGGAACAAGTCTCTGAGGCAAGAACGTTTTCTCAGCTTTGAGAAGAGTCAGTGCCCAGCCACGCATTAAACAGCAGAGAGATATTGCCTCTCTCTGGTCAAGTCTTCAAGAGGAAGATTTGAATGACCCTTACTGTTAGAGAGAGTCTGGGGGAAGTGGCCGTTCTCAGGTAGGGCTGAAGGAGAGGAGAGCACACTGACAGCAAGGGTCCCAAGCCACAGAGACATGAACGTCAGAAGGTGTAGATCCAGGGGTTTCTTGTCTATGGTTGGAGGAGGTGTAAGCTGAGTCCCTAGGGAAACACTTGCACATGCAAAAAATGTAATATTATAGTGGCATTGTATGAAGAACAGAATTCCAAAAACAGTGCAAGTGCCCATCAGCAGGAAAGTGGATGATAAACTGTAGTATATGCCAGACACGGTGGTGCACACTTATAATCCCAGCACTCAGAAGACTGAGGCAGGAGGATTGCAAATTCAGGGCCAACCTGGACCACACAACAAGTTCATTTTGGTCCACATTAGTGAGACCCTATCTAAAAATAACAAAACAAACAAATGAAAAAAAATTCCCAAGCAAACAAAAGCAGATGCGTAGTATATTTATTTTTTGAATTATTTTACATCAGTCAACGTGAACAAACTATGGTGAAATGCAATGATATGGATGCCTTTTAGCAAAACAATGTTAAGTAAGAAAAAGGGCTGGGGCTGTAGCTTAGTGGCACCGTACCTGTCTCACAAGCACAAGGTCCTCATATCCAAAAAGAAAAAACTACTTTTTAAATAAATTTATTTGTTTAGAAGTTTGATATTTAGCTCTGTGTCTCTAAGTGAGATGTATACTTTGTTTATATGAAATAGTTGGCTGTTAATGTAATATTACTTAAATATTTTTTATTATGGAAGACAGAAAAAAAGAAAAAACTAAAAGATTGCATATAACATGTTAGTGTTATCCTTTTTATACAACTCAGCATGATTCTTTTTTTTTTTGAGACAGGATCTCACTTTGCAGTTCAGGCTGGCCCTGCGCTCACTATGTAGTCCAGGCAAGCCTCAGCAGTCTTCCTGACTCTGCCTCCCGAGAGCTGGGATTACAGGTGTGAGCTAACACACTAGGCATAATTTCCCGAGTTCCATGGTTTAATTCACTCAAATCTCAAAATACTCCTATGAAGATGGTACTATTATGACTCCATATTATAGATGCAGATGCTGAGGTCTAGGGGTGGAGGACAAGAAATCTAAGTAATGGTACGTTGTCTGCAGCTTCTAGGAGTTCCTCAGAGTGAGGACCTGCTAGTCTTACTCTTTTGGAGCCAGAGATGGCTACGCCAGAAAGAATGAGCTGCCTGAGAAGAGCAGCTCGGAGTGGGCTGCACAGAGTGAGCAACCACAGGGCAGTCCGAAGCCAGGAGCAGGGCACCTGAGCCCCGGGGAGAGCTGAGAGGTCTTCCTCATGGCTGCCGCGGCAGGATCCGAGCCCTGGGCCTGGGCGGAGAGAAGGGGGCGCTGTAGGGATGGGACCGAGCCGGCGAGTTAGCTGCAGTCTCTTCTCATCACTCATATTTTAAATATAAGCTCTGATGTGATCAAGGCGCCAGAGATAAAATGCCTTTCTCAAGCTAGGCAGGCAGGATCTGATATCCAATTTGGACAAGATAGTGGAAAACACACTCAAGAGGAAAAAAATCCCTTGGCCTGGACACTTGCACAGGAGATTGAGGAATCTGACACCTTCACATTGTAAACAAATGTGCACATGGTTTCCTATGTTTTCTCCAAACGTCAAGAATAGATATGATTTCAAAGGGAATGATTTTAACAGTCAGTTCTCTTCTTCTCAGCCAAAGAATTCTGAATTAACCTTCAAGAGACAGCTCCAACCTCAGCTTCTGTGGAAATGCTTCCTCCACTCTGCCAAGACATAAGCCCGGCTTCATTTTGGTACCTGAATAAACGGTTTGTTCACCTGTCGCCTGCTCTCTCCTGCCAGCGCTAACCTCAGCGGCCTGTGCACCATTGGATCCCCCTCTTCCCTGTCTGTCTCCCTGTCACCTCGTGGGAATGCCCTTATGCCCTCCATGTGGACAGTGCTGATTATGTTAATTGTTGGGACACATTCGGGTGTAACCTACTAGATATCCCAGAGATTGAAATCAAACCCCTCAGTGCATCTCTGACACTGGGAAAAGCTAAGATACCTTTCTCTGGGAAAAAAGCACCTGTAAAAGAAAATTCCCAGTGGTTCTATGTAACACTGTATACAGTAGCACATACACAAATGTGCATCCATAAAATTAGGAAGTCTGAGTGAGACGGGCAGATTGAATCAGTAAAAGTATCAACATTGTGGCATGGTGCTATGGTGTTAGAAAATTATCTCAATAAAAATTCCAATTAAAAAATGCCCAAACAGCCTCTCTTGGCCCTGTGATCTGCAGCAACCATGGTCAGCCAGCTGCGGGGAACTCAGCAGCTCCTGCAGGCCGAGAAGCGGGCCCCGGAGAAGGTACCCAAGGCCCACAAGCGGTCTTGCTAAGTTTTCCAAGGAGGAGTCGAACTTGTGATCCTCCTTCCTCAGCGTCCCGAAACCCTGGGATTACAGGAAAGAACTGGAGGGTGACGCAGGCCAAAGAAGCAGCTCAGGCTGTGATCACACCGTAGCCCCCTGGAGCGGGAGAAAGAGTTCAAGGCCAAGGGAAGCTGCGGCCTCGGAACCCCATAGCAGCTGCAGCAGTGAAGTGCAGAAGGAGACCCAGGAGAAGATGGCCGTCCTGCAGACCTACTTCCAGCAGAACAGGAAGTCCTGGATAACCTCTTGGCCTTTGTCTGCGACATCCGGCCAGAATCCACAAAGAGCACTGCATCAATGGCTAGAGGAAAGACGTGCCTGTTCTGTGGATTGGCACTGGAGATCCTCTCACGGACTAGGAAGCTTTCGCAAAGTCAATTTCTATTCCTATGAAATGCATTAAATTATTTCTTACATCGTATAATAGTTCTCTTCACTTTTTGGAGAGCAGCATATCTAGTTTCTTTGGACAAACAGTACTTTCTCCAAAAATTTCATCTTTTAAGCTCATATTTCTTAGAAATTCAATGAGTTTATGTTGTCTCTTTTCTAATACTTTTTAGCTCAGGCAAAATGTCTATCAGTGTTGACTTTTTCCTTTTAGACTTAGCAGGAAAAAGAAAAAGGAAGGAATTAAGTAATTTTTTCTCTTATACTTTTTTGAAGGTCAAGGGCTTTCTCTATAAAAAAGTAGTAAATAGTTATTTGTAACTTGTATGAAGTAGCAGCCAGCTTTATGATAGTACATTTCTGAGGGATTAGTACAGTGAATACTAGTATACTTGCTTGGGCTGCGCTTGGTTTAACTAAAATTACTAGATGAGCCAAGTGTGGTGGCTCACGTCTGTAATCCCAGCCCTTGGGAGGCTGAGGCAAGAGAATCATGAGTTTGAGGTCAGCCTGGGCTGCACAGTGAGATCTGAACCTGCCTAGACTACATAATGAGACCTTGTCTCAAATCAAAACAACAACAAAAACAACAAGATATCAACTAGACGACAGGACTCCGGAACTTGTTACTTATTATTTGGTGTATTAATAATCATTTACAAGTAAAAATAAAGACTATGTCATGCCAAAAAAAAAAAAGCCCAAACATGTTCCTTCACGAGCTGATAGATGACCCAGACCACCTCTGCACTGAGAATTAAACTGAGAATGCCCAGTGCAGCCCAGGGAAGGGAGAGGATATGTCCTGGTCACTCAGGTTGGTGGTGCCAGAGATAGCATGAGTCCAGGTCTTTTTTTTCCGTGGGGGTTACTAGGAGTCAAACTCAGAACCTTATACTTTTGAGACAGACATGGTGCCAGTGAGCTAAATCCCTGGCTTGAGTCCAGTTCTTTCTTCTCAATCAACAACCGATTTTTGAAGGAAAGAGAGTGTTTTGCTCATTGTGTTACTGAGTTAAAAACAAGACAGACCAGCACATCAGGACTGACGTTCCCTTAAACTGGGAAAGAGCACCCAGTCTAGATACACCGATTTGTTCTCAGAATTGTTTTCTTCTCACTGCTTCCCAGGCTGCCTGTACTCAGCCTGTGGACCGTACTCAGCCTGTGGACCGGGTCTCATTTATAAGCAACGTGGTTTAAAAATCTAGCTCAGAGATTAGCAGCCTTTTCTAATTCTGAGTAGCAAAACAAATAGTGCCTATGGGCTTTATCCCAATTGGATGAACATAGGAACAAGAGGAGAGGAAGAAAGAAGAGGTACATCAGGAAAAAAGACACTGAGAGGCTATGGTGTGGGGCAAAAGTGGAGGAGAATGGGTGTATTTAGGTAGACTGGATCTCAGTGAGGATAACGGCAGTACCTACTTCATAAGTGTGAGGAACAAGAGAATTAATGCGAGTGCAGGGAGTCCTAAAAAATGCAAGCCTGATCTCTGTTCCTACTTAACAGCTTTGCTTCCTTTTGCCTGTTCTTCCAAAGATGAGATAACTACTTAGCATTTTTCTCACAACAGCCATCAACTTGTAAGCACTAAGTCACTTAGCACTTTTTTTTCATTGCATATTGTTCTTTGTTTTGTTCGGTGACTTCATTCCATCCTCTAGAATCAGCATTTAAAGATGAAAGCCAAGAGAAGTGGTACAGGTTTCTAATTCGAGGTACTTGGGAGGCTGAGGAAAGAGAACTACAAGTCTCTTTCCA
Source organism: Thryonomys swinderianus (assembly GCA_004025085.1). Lineage (NCBI taxonomy): Eukaryota > Metazoa > Chordata > Mammalia > Rodentia > Thryonomyidae > Thryonomys > Thryonomys swinderianus. The sequence goes on from PVIC010014927.1 coordinate 9,975, forward strand.
GTTAGAAGCCAGGACGACTTAGCAAGAGCCAATCTCAGAAACTCAAACTTAAACAGGGCTGAGGATGTGGATAAATGATGAGTACTTGCCTAGCATGTGTGAAGCCCTAGGTTTATCTCCAGCACCCTGGAAAGAACAAGATAATAATTTCAAGATGGGCCTTCCTACCTGCTGTTCCCTGTCAACTTACAGAATAAACACTTTTAGAAAGGAAGGAGATTCCTCAGATAAAAGTATGGTCTTATCATTGGCATAGGGAAAGACTTTATGAACAAAACTTCAGTAGCACAAGAACTAGCAGAAAGAATCAACAACTGGGGTCTCATCTTACTTAAAAGCTTCTGCACAGCGAGAGAAACCACCCACAGCGAAAAGACAGTCTACATGGTAGAAAAAAACAATTACCAGCTGTTCCTCAAATGAAGGCCTACTACCTAGAATGAAGAACTTTAAAAAGTCAGCTCTCCAAATTTAGAGACCCAACTCAAAAATGGGCATCTGAAATGAACAGACACTTTTCAAATGAAGTAAAAGCAGCAAAGAAACATGAAAAACTGTTCAACGTCACTGGTCTTTCAAGAGACAGATGAAAACAACACTAGATTCCACCTCACTCTAGAGTGGCTGCTCTCAAGAAATCAACAAAAATTCTGGGGGGCTGTGGGGAGAAAGGGACCCTTCTCCACGGCTGGCAGCAAAGTAGACTGGTCCAACCACTGTGGAGACAGTGTAGAGGTTCCTCAGAAAACTAGGATTAGAGGCCAGGGATTCACCTCAGTGGATCCAGCGTCTGCCTGGTGAGCGTACGGTCTGGAGTTCAGTCCCTGGTACCACATACCACAACATGGGCGTGGTGGTCTGTGCTGTAATCCCAGCAATCCATACCACATGCCACACTGCCTGGTGTGGTGGCTCACACCTGTAATCCCAACACTCAGGAGGCAGAGGCAGGAGGATTGCTGTGAGTGCGAGGCTGCCTTGGGGTACATAGTGAGCTCAGCGCCAGCTGAAATTACAAAGCAAGGCCCTGTCTCAAAAATATTAAAAACAAAACAAAAACCTAGGATTAGAGGTCCCATTGGACCCTGCTGTTACACTGCTGGGTATATTCATGAAAGAATTAAAATAATCACACCAAAGACACATACCCACACCCATCTTTATAGCAGCACAGTTTGTAATAGCTAAGTCTTGGAAACAGCCCAAATGCCCATCAACTAGAGACTCGATAAAAATGTGGGATTTTTTTTTTTTTTTGAGACAGGGTCTCGCTTTGTAGTTCAGGCTGGCCCTCAGCTCACTATGTAGCCCAGGCAAGCCTGGAACTCAGCAATCTTCCTGCCTCTGCCTCCCGAGTGCTGGGATGACAGGCATGAGCCACCATGCCCGGCACTGTGGGATTTTTCTTTTTTTTATAAAAAGAAAATTACTTGGCCATAAAGAATGATAAATTAGAGATATTTATAACTAAATGGATGTACCTTGAGGCCATACTCAAGTGAAATAAATAAGACACAGATGTGTAAATACTATAATGCTTCTCTAGTATAAGAAACTGAAGGTACATGTGAAGTCTAGAATGTATGATAGATATTGTGAAGTAGGAAGAAAATGTTCAAAGGGAAAAGGGGAATGGGAGTGGGGGAAAGCAAAGAAGGAAAAGAAAAATTTAATGGTAATAAGGAAAAAACAGAAACAAAGCTTATTGTATGGGGGTAGGGTTGAAGGGAGAGGGCAGGGGAATGGGAAAAAAATAAGATCTATCATCTACAAACTCTCAATAAGGAATGTGATCATAATGTATTCCTAAAATGTCCCAATAAACACAACTTATTAAAAAATAAGTATGTTCTTGGGCTGGAGAGTTAGTTCAGTGGTTCCGGCGCCTGCCTCGCAAGCGCAAGGAGTTGAGTTCGACCCCCAGTAACCACATATAATGCTGCACGTGGAGACACGCCCACCAACAATCAATACCACATACCACAGTGCGGGGCGTGGTGGCTCACGCCTGTCATCCCAGCACTCTGGAGGCAGAGGCAGGAGGATTGCTGAGTTCAAGGCTTTCCTGGGCTACATAGTGAGCTCAGGGCCAGCCTGAGCTACAAAGCCCGACCCTGTCTCAAAAAAAAAAAAAAAAAAAGAATGCTATCTGGACATCATGGGCCTCACCCAAGGGTGTGGTCATTTATCTTTTTTTCCTTAGCCAAACTGCAGGAGCTGGTAGAAAAGTCTGTATTGCTTCTGTGACAACGTTCCTGGCCACAAAACAAGCCACATCTATAAAAATCTAACTCCAGGATAAAGGGCCACACACCTTGTAAAGTTAATTTATCTGAAAACCACAAAGGAGAGGAGTAGAGGTAGATACCAATGAATAGTGGAGGCACTGGGTATGCTGAGTATAAAATTATGGTGACTGGGTAGGTCTAGGGCCCGGTAGGCTTTCCATGTCAGAGCCACTAAGATATTGATTACTCAGGGCTTTGCTGGGGGACTTGTGGAGCACAGAAGGCCTCGATATGTCAAAGCACATCATCATTTTCAGGTGTGGCACCCTTTTCAGATACAAGATTCTGAGCTGACAGGAGCATATGACTGACCAACTGTATTAATCCTTGGGTTTATTCCTAGCTAATTGTCCAATAAATCTGCTGACGACAAAGGAAGAAAGGAGATATTCATTTTGTTCCATCTGTACCTCTGTTTGGATTTCCTCCCCCATGTCCACTTACTGCTTTGGTGTTGTCTCTGTATTTTTGATATCCCTACATCCTATGTTCCACCTAAAAACCAACCAATGTGTATTTCATGGGAAGTACTAAGGGACTCTAACTGGCATTAGAGAGTATTTAAAATCAGAGCCAACTCAGAAACTATAATAAAAATATGTACCACATTATTTCTGTTTTATGTTGTACATTTATAATTTCATTTAATTCAGAAAAATATTAATCATTTAGCTATTACAGTTGTTTTCCACTTTTTAGATGAGAAAACTGTGGCTCAAAAAAGTTAGGTGACTTTCCAGACTTAACTCATTCAGACACATGAAGAATAGGAATTCAAACTCAGGCCCATCAGACTCCACAGCCATTTCTTAACATAGCTCTAATTTCTGTCTTCGTAAGGAATGACAACAACAAGAAAATAAACCAAGGTCAAGAGGATTGCTGACAAATAAAATACATCTCATTCCTTTTCCATGCTTAATGTCAATTTTTATATTTTGGCTGAGGGTACCTATTATAAAGCTATTTGCTCAAGGTTACCCTTCTACCCCACCTCATCATCAGATGATTTTTATCTATAGCCATGTTTAAACATAATGGGCAACACTCAGACTTGTATCCTGAATGTGCCATCTGAGCAAACATTCTTTCTAGAACAAATCTGCTTTGTTTCTTGCCAAGAAATTAAAGGACAATTTTTTTGGTTTGCTTTAAAATTTTTGTTCCAAACCGGGTGCGGTGGCTCACGCCTGTCATCCCATCACTCGGGAGGCAGAGACAGGAGGATTGCTGAGTTCGAGGCTTGCCTGAGCTACATAGTGAGCTCAGAGCCAGCCTGAACTACAAAGCGAGACCCTGTCTCAAAAAAAAAAAAAAAAATTTTTGTTCCAAGTAGTCCTCTAGAATGAAGACAAATCAGTAAAGACCAGATTAATCAAATTCAACATTTAAATCCATTAGTTAATTCTACAAAGAAAATATTCTAGATTTCTTCAGAAGAAAAAGATATTCTGATTAACATTATTATGTGTTTATAGTCATGTGTGCTTTACCTTATTGCCTGAAAGCTAATAAGAACCTCTTCCTAGAATTCATTCCTTGAGAAGTTAAGTCATGGCATTTAATTATTTGGCAGGATGCTTTAAGTACATGTAATTATATCGTCCCTCCATTTTGTGATGGCGGTGAGCCAAGTAATCTGCATCAAGAGAAAATAACACCTACATTAATGCAGCCAACAAAGAGCTCACAGTACATTGGAAAAACCTTGCCATTATAATTTTAGCACATAGTGGGTGTTCAATACTTTTTAACTTACCAAACTAACATCACCACCATCTCTGCAGATAAGAGAATACAGGCAAAGAGAAATTACAGTGATCCTGCTCTGCATTTCAGTCCTTAGGACTGCTGTGTGATATAGCTGAGACCTTGGGAGTTTTGAAATATTAAATCTTGAGCCAGAGATTTAGTTCAGTGGTTCCAGCACCTGCTTAGCAAGCGCAAGGTCCCTGGTTCAATCCACGGTAACCACATGCAACAATACCAGGCATTGTGGCTCACACCCACTGGCAATCAGTACCACGTAACACAAATGCCAGGCTTGGTAGCTCAAGCCTGTCATCCCAGCACTCGGGAGGCAGAGGCAGGAGGATTGCTGAGTTCAAGGCTTGCCTGGGCTACACAGTGAGCTCAGGACCAGCCTGAACTACAAAATAAGACCCTGTCTCAGAAAAAAAAAAAAGAGAAATATTAAATCCTGATCACTGCCTGGGAAATCCCTTTTCTTTCCTGAGTGCTGGCTGCCTGTTGCTTTATAAGGTAGGATCAGTTGTTGCACAGGTTAACAAGGAAGAGATGAAGAATAAGCTAAGGTAGCCCATCCAGGGTCATAACTCTCACTCCATTATTTGGGGACGCTAACAGTAACACAGGGTCAGATTTGGAGCTAAAAAGTCTTTCCCCTAGGCTGGTTAAACTAAGTATATGATAAGCTTGCTGGAGGAGTAGATCTTGGCACCCCCGTGGGAAGTACAAAGGCAAAGCAGATACAGTTTTCAGCCTGGGGAGACCAAGCCAGTCAGCCTTGCCCAGCAGGTTGCCTTGGATGGAGAATGTTCAGCCCCCGCCCTGGAGGCTGAAAACACGGAGCCTTCTTCAGCCTGTGCATCGGGTGATGCCCTCCAAGCTGCACAATGCGAACTCTCCTTCAGAGGACCACAGGAACGTTGGGTGTGGCGGGGTTGACTGCCACTCAGGGTAGGGATTTAGAAGACAGGCCACCAGATTCAGCTCTAGCCTTGTTCTTCATGATTAACTTTTGGGACGCTTCCGTAACTTCCGAAGGCTAGTAGTATCAGTCTCTCCTTGTCAATTCCAAACATTTTCCAGTAGGTTCTGTTGAGAAAACGCAGACTTCGCCCGGGCGAGGTCTCTTGTCTGTTTGAATGACCTCTGTATTCCTCAGGGCAGGGAGGTCTAGCAAGTATTTGGCACTCTACAAAGCCAAATATTTCTGTAAATGAAGGAATAATGTAATGTGACAATGTTTGACCAACTCTAAAGAAGCCTCTCTAGACCTGACTAGGTCCCATCTGTGGCGTCTCTGGGCTTTCTTGGCTGCTTCGACGTCCTCTAGATGCCCCTCTAGAAACCAGGCCAGGGCGACAGGCGTCAGGGGCTCTCAGGGTCGGTGGGGCCTGGCCTCGGGGTAGGTGCACACGCGAGGAGCGGAAGGCCACAGCAAGGGAGGCGCGGTGCCAGGCCAGAGCAGAGGCCGAGCCTCGACCTGCCGTCGCGCCAGGCAAGGTGTGGCTGGCATAGGTGCGCCGGGCAGTCAGGTGCGCTGCGCGTCAGTCCCGGCAGGTTCACGCACCTCCGCCTACGAGTGACCTAATTACACGGTGCCGGGAGCGCCCAGGGGTGGAGGCGGTCACTCCCAACGAGGCTGCCACTCGGTGCCCGTTCCGGCCCCCAAAGGTGCAGGCACCCCACGCAGTTCCAGAGCTGGTGGACCATGGAAAAGCTATGAGGTCGCCATTCTCATTTCCGCGAGCGGGCGGCAGTCAGCAGGTGAACGGCTGAGGTGTGTCAACCGAGCCGCCTTCGCGAGGGAGCCAGGGCTCCGGCAGCCAGGACGCCCCCTCACTCAATTTCGCCCGCTCAGGGATCCGTCCGATTCGTGGTTTCGAACACTGCGCCTGCTCGGGTTCCGCTCTTTTCCGCCCCCGCGACCACGCCCTTCGAGGGGACCACGCCCCAGAAACCAGGCCTCGGTCTCCAGCCGGCTCCGCTGCGCCTGCGCTCTGTTCTTCAGTGCGCGTCGCTCCTCGGGCCGAGCGTCCTTGCGCTGCCTGTTCTGAGGCTGCGCAGTTCGCGTCCCTGCCCTCTCCCCGCCTCGGCTCCCGCCGCCTCCTGACGACCCCGTGACGTCACCACGCCGGGTGGCCGCCATTACAGGGCCGAGCTCCGGAGCCAGGGCGAGCGGAGGAGGAGGCGCGGCGGCCCGGGCCGGAGCACTGCAGCGAGCGCCAGCGGTCCGGCTTAACGCCCAGCAACCGCCAGGGACCACAGAAGTACCCAAGAACCAGTGGCGGGGTGTGCGTGTGGCCCGTGTGCGGGCGGCGGCGCGGGGGCAGCGCGGAGCGGCAGCGGGTTCGGGCGGGTGGCATCATGGACGAGAAGGTGTTCACCAAAGAGCTGGACCAGTGGATCGAGCAGCTGAATGAGTGCAAGCAGCTCTCCGAGTCTCAAGTTAAGAGCCTCTGCGAGAAGGTGAGCTGCTCTCAGCCGCGGACCCGCCGCGGGCCGGGCCCGCCGAGCAGGCGGCCGGGGGAAGGCGCAACATGGCGGAGCCGCCCGCCGGGCCCCCCGTTCTCGCTGACCGGCGCCCGGCCCGCGCCGCTGCGGCTCTCGAGCGACCCGGCGCCCCCTGCTTCCCGCCCGGAGATTGGTTGTCTCTGCCACCGCCGCCTAAAATGGCGCCGTTCACTAGACTCCGGGGCTCCCGAAGCTCCCCGCTCTGCCCGGCGAGGTGGCAGGGGGAGTCGCGACCCCGCGGGTCGGGCGCGGGACGCGTTTGCGATCCTTTAAGGGGGCTTGGGTTCTGCTGCCCGGAAAAGAGCCCGGGCTCTGTATGTGAGAAGAAGGGGCAAGAAGCATTTGTTTTCACTTACGGTCAGGCCGAATTTGGGGCCAGCGGGGCCTCACGGTCCCCCAAAGGCGAGATTGTTGGACCGATCCCAGCTTTAGTGGACCTACAGCTTCAGTGCCCCTTCGGGTGGTTTGTATTAAACTCACCAGACAGTTGTCTTCGGAGACCTATTTAAAGAGTGACTTTAAGAATTCCAAAATAAACCGCTAACCTAATTTCTGCGAAGGTCATGGTGGTAATTATAAGGAAGGAGTATAACTTATCTTTCGTAGTTGGAAGAAATGAAGAATTTGGTGAGTCATACTACATAAGGCGCTTTTGGACTCGAAATCAAGTGTCGGCTTAATTTGATTTATATGCTGACTCAAATAGGGTAGTATGAAATCTTCTCTAAGCCAATATACTTGGCATTTTGCCATTTATTTTTAAAATGAGGAACGAGAAGTGTGTCAAGTTTTGTATCCTCGTACTTTGCGGAAAAGTTAGTTGACTGTTTTTGTGACAGAGTAGTCCTGGTAATAGTCACAGCATATTGATCTCTTAACTGTATGCCATATATTGTGCATAACGTTTAAATAATGTCACCCAGATAATGAAAATGTTGTATCCACTTAATACTAAACTTTGCTTATTTATTTAGTTGCATTTTATTTTTCCTGGAGGTTAGAGAAACAGGTAGCTTGTTTAGTTATCAATTGTTTTATTTTTCTTAGTCTTGCACTTCAGATTTTCTAAAGTATATAAAATATTCATCTACTATGAACATTTAACTTACGTTTTCTCAGTTAACTTTGTAGCATTTCATTCTAGGGCTGAATTAGGGGATATTGGTATTTTGGATGAGCAGAAGGAGTTTTTGGAAGCTGTTATGCTCATTTGTTTGTGGCTTGATGTGAAAATTTGTTACATGTATTCCCAAAGCACATTTTTTCAAAGATTTTAAGATCAGTAGGAAGTTTATTCGTGCATGCCTGTAATCCCAGCACTTGGAATGCTTGAGATTCAAAGCCAGCCTGAATTGTGTAGCAAGACCTTGTCTTTAAAAAACAAAACCATAGAAAAGGAACATTTGGAATTTAAGTAAATTAGATTTAGATTTATTAATCCCAAGCCTACACAAAACTCCAGTAACTGGCAAATGCGCTGATGTATCTGTTGGAGTTGGATTTTTTTTTTTTTTTTTTTTTTTTTTGAGGCAGGGTTTTGCTTTGTAGTTCAGGCTGGCTCTGAGCTCACTCTGTAGCCCAGGCAAGCCTGGAGCTCAGCAATCCTCCTGTCTCTGCCTCCCGAGTGTGGAGTTGGATTTTTAATAGTAGCAGTGTATTGTCTCCTGTTTCTTTTAATGCTCAACACCGTATGATGTTAGTTTAACTTTTAATAAAAAGTTAAAGCCGGGCCGGAGTAGCTCAGTGGTTCCAGCGCCTGCTTCGCAAGCGCAAGGTCCTGAGTTCGATCCCTGGTAACCACATACAATGCTGGGCGTGGAGACTCACGCCCACCAGCCATCAATACCACATACTACAGTGCCGGGTGTGGTGGCTCACACCTGTCATCCCAGCACTCGGGAGGCAGAGACAGGAGGATTGCTGAGTTCGAGGCTTGCCTGGGCTACATAGTGGGCTCAGGGCCAGCCTGAACTACAAAGCGAGACCCTGTCTCAAATAAATAAGTAAATAAATAAAATTTTTAAATGTATCTTGCCAGGTTAATTTCTAGGTACTATAAATGATGGTTTTACTTTTGGTGTTAGAGTCAGTAGTTAGCTAGATGAGTAGTCATTTGTGAAGAAAACACTGAAAGAGGTAATGATGTAATAAGACTGCTCACTGGACAGTAGCCCTCTTTCTGCTTCGGAATGAGTAACTGTGACTGATTTTCAGGCAACCACTTTACTTGGTGTTCTTATTTCCTGACTGTTGACTACAGTAAATATATTCTGAGGTCACTTCTAGTCTGAGACAACAGGCTTCTATCTTACATTTATATTTTGTATTTAAATATTGAACATCTAATTGAATACCCCAGATTGCATATTCTCCTGAAGGAAAGGAAAAGCAATGAAAATTATGCATATTCTCAAGGAGCTTTGGATTCAACTGGAGATACAAGCATGGTGTGGGAATTAGGTGATGAATTGTGGAATTAAAGAGTTTGCCTTGCAGACTGGAAGGTGATACTGGATCCTTAAATTACTGGGTCCAGTATTCATTGTTTCTCACATCTTTTTAAAACTAAGATGCAGTGAGCCTCATCATTTTTCTTTCTGTTGTTCACTCTGTGTCCAGATTTTAGTTGAGAGCCAAAAGGAATGGAAGTAATACTTGAAGCTGTGTATTACATGAAGTTTTCTGTTCATAAAGTAGGTTCTTTTTGGTAAATAATAATATGTAGCCTGTGTAATGTTTTTAGTTTAGTTTTTTTTGTTTGTTTGGGTTTTTTGTTTTGTTTTGTTTTTTGAGACAGGGTCTCACTTTGTAGTTGAGGCTGGCCTGAGCTCCCCTTATAGCCCAGATTAGCCTTGAATTTAGCATGCCTCCTGCCTCTGCCTCCTGAGTGCTGGGATTACAGGCTTGAGCGACCACGCCCAGCATTGTGGGGTGTGAGACTATCTTGTTAGTATTATAGGTGTGAGTCATCACACCTAGCATTGTGGTGGTATGTGGTACCAGGGATTGAACTCCGGACCTTGCCCTGCAGGGCAGACACTGGAACCACTGAGCTAAATCCCTGGCTCAGTGTTCTTAGTTGTATTTCAACTTTCAGGACTACATAAACTGAACAAATAAAATTAATTTGAAAGGTTTTTTTTTGGGGGGGATGCTTGGGTTGATAGCTTTTGTGAAAGTCCTAATAAAACAAAAATTTTCTTTTTACTGCTAATGTTTTATCATCTAGTGGAATCTCAGTGGAAGTTTACATACACATAGATGTGGTTGCCTTCTAAATAATAATTTTTTTTTGAGACAGGGTCTTGCTTTGTAGTTCAGGCTGGCCCTGAGCTCACTATGTAGCCCAGGCAAGCCTGGAACTCAGCAGTCCTCCTGCCTCTGCCTCCCTAGTGCTGGGATGACAGGCATGAGCCACCACGCCAGGCACTGTGGTATGTGGTATTGATTGCTGGTAGGAGTGAGTCACCACGCCCAGCATTTTATGTGGTTACTGGGATCAAACTCAGGACCTTGCACTTGCGAGGCAGGCACCAGAACCACTGAGCTAAATCTCCGGCCCTAAATAATAATTTTGAAAAATACTGAGTTAAAATTCTTCATTAGTACAATAATACTTTAAAAATTTTTTAGAAATAACTACGTAGTGGTAGTTATATGAGGACAAATTATAAGATAATACTCTTTTACCTATCTGAAAATGCCTGACCTAAATGAGATGTTTAAATAGTAAAGATAAAAGTACACCTTAAGAGGGCACTGTGATTTAAACATCCTGAGAACATAATTTTGTTACTTATAAACAATAAGTGCTGTGTTTGAACTGGAGAGAATCCAAGTTTGTATTAGTAGACAAGAGTGGAGGCATAGTGACACATGCCTGTAATCCCAGTACCCTGTAGGCTGAGGCAGAACAATTGCAGCTAACATGGCATTCAGTTCAAGACTAGCCTGAGCTACATAGTGGTGCCGTCTCAAAAGAAAAGAAAATGTCAAGAGTGAACACAGTTTTTTGTGGTTGACTAGTATAGATTTTAAGGTATGACTAAGGTTTATATCAAAGCTACTTTCTGTGGTATGTGCCAGTATTTCTTGTCGTTTTAGGAGATCATAGTTTGTTACTTAAAACCTTGGTGAGCAAATGCAGTTTTAGGCACAGTTTTGGAGCCTTACCATGTAATTGGCCAGGTACGTTTCCATCTGCAGATGGAAAGAAATTCCATAGTGAATTGCTTTCACATTAAATATGGTAAACAACATTTTTATTATAGGACTTCAGTGTGGTTTAACTTGAATATGATCTGTAGCTTTGTGCTTACAGGCTCTCTCCAAACATGAGGAGAATGTTGTTTGATAGCGAATTTTTTCCAGGAAGTTCTTTACCTGTGTATGCAGTTTTCCACTTTTCTACAAGCCCTGTAAATAAAATGCAGTCATTAAGGCTTCAGTTAGCTTTAATATTTGTTAAAACTTGGGAAAAAGCAAATAACTTCCTTCTAATTAGATGAACTGAAAAATATTTGGCCAAGATTAAGATTTTACAAGAAGTAATATATTTGTGTGTGTGTGTTAAGTTAAAAAGCTATTTGGCTTATTGCCCTGAAAGTAATTAGAATATTGAGAATAGAGAAGCATGTTACAGAATATCATTTTCCCTATACTTTCACATGGTTATTCTTGTTTGTAGGCATAAACCAAGTACAGGGAAAAATAAGACATGATAATAGAAACTAAAATTGAGGTTACTGAGGGTTATGAATTCTAATTCTAGTATTCTTGTATTGCTTCACAAAACCTTCTGAAGTAGTGTGATAATGAAAGATGTAAGTGAATGGTGGCCAAACTGAATTGTGAAATCAGTAATTCTGTAAAACAAAACTATTTTATTCTCACTGCTTGAAAGCTTCATATTCATGTCAGATGGAAATATTGTGGTGCCACTTGATCTGGGAGACAGTAATTGTTCTATTTTACACGTGACTAAATATGTTTGCATCTCAAGTAAAATTGGTGAGCTGAAAAACCTAGGTCATTTTTTTTCTGTCTTCCTGGATAATATACATCATACCCTGAGATTGAGCTGCAAGATATCCTAATATAATGTAACTTTCGTAGTGTCATTACAGCTTATGAAATGACTTTTCACCTTGTAATTCCAGGGGCTCGGGATTTAGCTCAGTGATTCTGGCACCTGCGTCATCTTCATAATTCCAAGGTGTGTGTGTGTGTGCATCCGTGCATGTGTGTGTGTGCGTGCGCATCCGTGCGTGTGTGTGTGTGTGAGATCTTGTGTGTGCATCTTTGTGTGTGTGAGAGATCTCTAAGGCATGAAATGGTAATGTAGTTTTGGGTTAACTTACTGAGAAAATGGAGCAGTTCTATTTACATGCCCAGGCACCCCACTGTCCCTGTTTTCTTTATTTAGGTTCAAGGGTGGTTTTGTGTCTTCAGAAGTTAGTAGTGAGATCGCTTCTCGGCCTTTTGGCTAAGATCAAGTGTAGAAGTTAGTAATGAGATGCAGTTCATGCTGTAGAAACAAATGATAGGCTCTGGAGATTAAATGGAATAACATTTATATTCCTGGATAATGCTCCTCTGGTTTGATTTTTTTTTTTTTTTTGAGACAGGGTCTAGCTTTGTAGTTCAGGCTGGCCCTGAGCTCACTATGGTGCCCAGGGCAAGCCGCTGCGAACTCAGCAATCCTCTTGTCTCTGCCTCCTGAGTGCTGGGATTACAGGCGTGAGCCACCACGTCCGGCATTGTGGTATGCGGTGTTGATTGTTGGTGGGCATGTCTCCACGCCCAGCATTCTGTGTGGTTACTGGGGATCGAATTTAGGTCCTTGTGTTTGCGAGGCCGGCGCCGGAACCACTGAGCTAACCCTCCGGCCCTCCTCTGATTTATGGCAGCAGATATTGTAAGTTGAATCTGTGTGAATTACTCGTGAAGTATCCTTGGTTTAGTTTGGAGGGGCCAAGCAAGGAAAGTCAGGAGATTTTGCATTTCTGTTGGTTGAAGTGTTGCTAGGTCTTTTGTTGTTTTGTTTTGGAGACTAGATCTCACTTTGTAGAACTCAGGCTGGCCCTGAGTTCACTATGTAGTTCAGGCAAGCCTCGAATCAGCAGTCCTCCTGCCTCTGCCTCCCAAGTGGTGGGGTGACAGGTGTGAGCCACCACGCCTGTATTGTGATATGTAGTACCGGGGATTGAACTCTGAACCTTGCACTTGGGTAGGTGCCGGAGCCACTGAGCAAAATGCCTGGCCAATGGATCTTTTTTTTTTTTTTTTTTTTTTTTTGAGACAGGGTCTAGCTTTGTAGTTCAGGCTGGCCCTGAGCTCACTATGTAGCCCAGGCAAGCCTCTAACTCAGCAATCCTGTCTCTGCCTCCTGAGTGCTAGGATTACAGGCGTGAGCCACCACGCCCAGCTATGCTGGGTCATTTTTTTTAAATTGAATTCTTTATTGGTACAATTTATATACATCTCAAAATCACATATAACATTGGAAAATTTGTACCAGTATATGCCACAAGTTAATTCTCATTTTTACCCATATCCCTACCCACTCCCCCCTCCTCCCCCCTTTATACATGCTTTTATTTTCTTTCTGTAACATATTTATTCCTTCCCCTCATCACATTCCCACAGCAAGTTTCTTATAGAAATATTCCACTCTATAAAAGCTGTCCTACTTTCTAGAACTCATTTGCATCTACAGGTGTTCATGCCAAAGAGAAGATCCGGGAATTGTCTATCTGTGATCTATTGATTTCACTTATTAGTCTCCATTTGCACCTAAATGGATCTTGTCATTCTTTATGGCAGAGTAATACTCCATTTTGTAAAAAAAACCCACATCTTCTTTATCCACTCTCCAGTTGATGGACATTTGGGTTGTTTCCAAAATTGAGGTATCACGAACTGAGCTGCTATGAACAAGGGTGTACATATGTCTTTCCAATGTGAGTTCTTAAATTCTTTTGGGTATATTCCTAGCAGGGGTATAGCAGGGTCAAATGGGACCCATAGTCCTAGTTTTCTGAGAAATCTCCACACAGATCTCCATATGCTGGGTCATTTTTGAGGGCACTGAGAGAAATAGGCAAATTTTGAGGAATGGGATTTTTTCTTTGACCAATTTCTTTTATTTTTTCTTAAATCTGAATTGGACCCAGACTAGGAGGAATAGGAAGATTTTTGCTGTTGTTTTAAATAAGCTTTTCTTTCAGGTTAAGGTAGAATAAGCTAGAGAAGGGCGACTTCTACAGTAGGTGATAAATGCTGGGAGGTGGGCATCTGCAAGAATGCAAAACAGTCTGGGATTGTGGATCTCTTCACAATACAAGATTTTTATTCATTTGTAGATGGGTGTTGTGGATTGTGGTTTGGAATGGCGAACTGAGGCAGTGAAGGGTGGCGTTTTCTAAACTCTACATGACTGCCTGGCCAAGTGTCTCCAGCACTCTGTCCCTGCCTATGCCTTAGTCATTGTAGTTAGTGCAGTAGGTGGTCCTTTTTACAAATACATGTATGGGCTGGAGGGTTAGCTCTGGTTCCGGCGCCTGCCTCGCAAGCGCAAGGACCTGAGTTTGATCCCCGGTAACCACATATCAACACCGCATACCACAATGCCGGACGTGGTGGCTCACGCCTGTCATCCCAGCACTCGGGAGGCAGAGACAGGAGGATTCGCGGCGGCTTGCCTGGGCACCATAGTGAGCTCAGGGCCAGCCTGAAATACAAAGTGAGACCCTGTCTCAAAAAAAAAAAAAAGTATATTTTCTTGTGTTCATTGAATTTATCATTTATTTCATACATAGTAACTTCAACCCTTATGTAGCACAGAAAGAAGGTTGGACACCTTGGTTCTAGACTGCCTCTGGCAGGCAGATAGTAAATTCCTTTATCAGGCTAAAGGCATATGGAGAGTAGATCACAACAATCTTGAGGGGTCAGTGATGCATTTAACCACGTGACTGTACATTTATTTCTGGGCTTCATTCAGTCAATACTTGTTAAGACTTCATTGTAAGGATTACTTCCACTATTTGGCTTTGTATAGCATACTTTAGGCCACAGGGATTTTTTTTTAGTTTTTGCTCTTACTAGTGGCAACCTTTATTTAGTAGGGAAATTGGCCTGGTTATTTAACTTTTGTTGTTGTAGTGCTGAGACTGAATGTAGAGCTTTCTGTGTGCAGATTTGGTTTGCCACTGTTATAACCCCAGCTTTGTAGTTAAACTCTTGGTTTGGTTGGTTGGTTGGTTTTTTTAGACAGGGTCTCACTTTGTAGTTCAGGCTGACCCTAAGCTCACTGTAGCCCAGGCAAGCCTCAAACTCACAGCAATCCTCCTGCCTCTGCCTCCCGAGTGCTGAGATTAGAGGCGTGAGCCACCACACCTGGCATTGTTGTGTGTGGTACTGATTGCTGGTGGGCATGAGTCACCATGCCTGGCACTGTGGTATGTGGTTACTGGGGTTCGAACTGGGGACCTTGCCCTTGTCAGGCAGATGCTGGAACCACTAAGCTACATCCCCAGCCCAAACTCTTGGTTTTTTAAGACGGTGTCACAGTGGAGCTCAGACTGGCCTTAAATTCAAGGTCTGGCTCAACCTGCCAAATGCTGGGATTAATGATGTGTGCCATCACAGCAGATGTAGTTAACTCTTTACTGGAATTTTTTTTTCTTTTTTTGGAGACAGGGTCTTATTTTGTAGTTCACACTGGCCCTGAACTCGCTATGTAGCCTACGTAAGCCTCAAACTCAGGGCAGTCTCCCTGCCTCAGCCTCAGCCTCCGAATGTTGGGATTGCAGGTGTGAGCCACCATACCTAGCATAGTGCTATGTGGTAGGGGGATCAAATTTAGGGCCTTGCCCGTGGGCGTTTGTCAGGCAGATGCTGGAACTGCTGAGCTAAATCCCTGGCCTTGACAGGAATTTTTAAATGAATAGGCCTACAGCAATAAAGCAGTTTTTCTGTGTCACCCATCTCTGTTTGCAAAAAATACTTACTCTTTGTCTGCTGAGTGGCTTTGACTTAATGAAAGGTGAAAGAAGTGTTTTAGGGGAGAGTAGAATTTTAAAAATTGAAGGAACCATGAAGACCATCTAGACAGACTCATTGATTATTACATAGGAGTATTGTTGGTTGTTAGATACATTTAACATTTTTCCCTATGCAGAAATCATTGGGAGTACTTTATTTGCGCATAGGTTAGTTGGTTAGTAGAGTGAAGTCAATCTTGTACAAAATATATGCAAAGAAAATAGTCGTTCTTTTTGCTCAGAAGCGTAGGTGATTATTATGTTACACAAATGGGTGGGGAAACACTGATTTGTTTTTTTAAAATACATTTTAGAAATATCCCCTACTGATGACATTTTTTTCTTTCAGTTATACTCCAAGGTGTAAGCCAAGTAGAAAGTATTAGTTCTTGGAATATTACATAGAGTGATAATATTTTAAGGTTTGTATAGTTATATTTTAAAATAAGGCTAATGTTTCATAAAGTAGTAGAGACATCTGTTTATAATTAATAAAAGGCGGGCCAGAGATTTAGCTCATTGGTCTGGGGCCTGCCTCACAAGCGCAAGGTCCTGAGTTCGATCTAGGTAACCACATACAATGCTGGGCATGGAGACTCACACCCACCAGCCATCAATACCACATACTACAGTGCCGGACGTGGTGGCTCACGCCTGTAATCCCAGCACTCGGGAGGCAGGGGCAGGAGGATTGCTGAGTTCGCGGCGGCTTGCCTGGGCACCATAGTGAGCTCAGGGCCAGCCTGAACTACAAAGCGAGACCCTGTCTCAAAAAACAAAACAAAACAAAAAAGGCTAGTATGAGGAACAGTTTGATTGTTGAAATTGAAATTGATGCATTTATTCGTTTCCAGTACTAGTGATAAGTCCTGTTTTATATACTACCTTGTCCCAGATTTACCCTCATTTTGTCACAGATCTTAGGTCCTTTTGCACAGTAATGGAAATGTAACCTCAGAGAAACCCTAATTTCCATGCTATATAAGACAACGTGATGAAACAAAATGAAATTCTCTTGAAATAATTGGAAAATACTCTGCCTGAGATTTTTTTTATCAGTATCATTATTATTATTGTTTTGCAGTACTGGGGATCAAACTCAAGCTCATGTGCTTCCAAGGTAGGCATGGTACCACTTGAGCTAAATCTCTAGCTTCTTTCCTTGTTTTTTGTTTTTTGATTTCTTGAGAAAGAGTCTCACTTTGTAGTTCAGGCTGGCTGTTAGCTCACTATGTAGCCCAGGCAAACCTTGAACATGGCAATCCTGCCTCTGCCTCCCAAGTGCTGGGATTACAGGTATGAGCCACCATACTTGGCTTTTGCTTTTTTTTTCTTTTTGAGACAGGGTCTCATTTTGGAGTTTAGGCTGGACCTGAGCACACTATGTAGCCCAAGCAAGCCTTGAAGTCACAGCAGTCCTCCTGCCTCTACCTCCCAAGTGCTGGGATTACAGGCATGAGCCACCACACCTGGCATTTTGGTATGTGGTACTGGGGATTAAACTGGGGACCTTGCACTTGCAAAGCAAATGCTGGAACCAGAGCCAAATCCCTGGCCCTCTTTCCTTAAAAAAGTTTTAAGATTACTTCAGATCTGCTTAAAAGTAGAATTTAAAAACCTATTTCTTTTGTTTTGTTTCTCTGTCTTTACAGTCGTTTGTGTGTTTACTTATAGTAAATAGTAAGATTATGAAATGTTCAAATTCAGTTGAACATTAGAATTAATTACATTAAATAGTAAAATGGCTTTTTAAAGTGGAAATTCCTATATCAAGTAATAGTAAAATGATAAAGAGAATTTTATCTGGTTTTCATGTTGGTTCCACAGGGAAAACACAGTATTAATACCAGTATTAGTTTCTTAAAAGAATTGCTGTTTGGTAGCTACTTAAAGTGACTTTCTATCAATGACAGAATTTGTGACATAAAAGGTTGCTTTTTTCATTAAGCATAAATCACAGATCATCTGATCCATTTGAGCATATTTTCCTCAGTTACAGACCTTGAGACTTTATGTGTTTGAACTGTATAGGAATTACATCTATGATTTTAAGAGCTGGGTATGGTGGAACACACCTGTAATCACAGCTCTGGAGGGTGGGGCTCGAGGATTGCTTCCGCTTGAGGCCAGCCTGGACTATAATGTGAGACCCTGTTTTAAATAAACAAAAATAAGCACTAGGGATTTAGCTCATTTGGCACCATACCAACCTTTTGCACACAAGGGGCCGAGTCGATCCCCGGTATGACAAAAAAAAAAAGGCTGTAGATATAGCTCAGTGGTTCTCATGCCTGCCTAGCAAACAAAGGTCCTGAGTTCCATCTGGTAACTATATACAACAATACTGGGCGTGGTTACTCATGCCCTCCAGCAATCAGTACCCATAGTGCAATACCAGGTGTGGTGGCTCACACCTATGATCCCAGCACTCAGGAGGCAGAATCCGGGGGATTGCTAGGATTGCTGAGTTCGAGGCTGGCCTGGGCTGCAGAGTGAGCTCAGAGCCAACCTGAACTACAAAGTGAGTCCCTGTCTCAAAAAAAAAAAAAAAAAGAATTTACAGTGCTGGGGCCGGAGGGTTAGCTCAGTGGTTCCGGCGCCTGCCTCGCAAGTGCAAGGACCTGAGTTCGATCCCTGGTAACCACATACAATGCTGGGCGTGGAGACACACCCACCAACAATCAACACCGTTTACCACAATGCCGGGCGTGGTAGCTCACGCCTGTCATCCCAGCACTCGGGAGGCAGAGACAGGAGGATTGCTGAGTTCGCGGCGGCTTGCCTGGGCACCATAGTGAGCTCAGGGCCAGCCTGAACTACAACGCGAGACCCTGTCTCAAAAAGCAAAAAAAAAAAAAAAAAAAAGAATTTACAGTGCTTAAAACTAACATAAAGATCCCTTTGAAGTAGCTAACACCAAAATTGAATATTAACTCAAAAAATAAAATCAGTATTTGAAGCAAGGTATTTATTATACCTGAATTCCAAAATGATTCCTGACACATGATTAAGGAGTTTTTGTTTTTGAAACAGTCCTGTTGTGTTGCCCAGGCTTTCCTTGAAAAGGAAACTGACTCTCCTCCATATAGCTGGGAGTACAGGTATGCACCGTTGTGCCTGAGTTTATGTTTTGTTTTGTTTTGTTTGAGACAGGGTCTCACTTTGTAGTTCAGGCTGGCCCTGAGCTCACTATGTAGCCCAGGCAAGCCGCTGTGAACTCAGCAATCCTCCTGTCTCTGCCTCCAGCCTGAGCTCACTTTGTAGCCCAGGCAAGCTGCCATGAACTGAGCAATCCTCCTGTCTCTGCCTCCCGAGTGCTGGGATGACAGGTGTGAGTCTCCACACCCAGCATTCTATGTGGTTACCGGTGATCGAACTCAGGATCTTGTGCTTGCGAGGCAGGTGCCGGAACAACTGAGCTAAACCTCCAGCCCTCTAGAGGAGTTTATATTTTTGATGCCAAGAGAAATGCGGCTAGAAATCCTTACAAAGTTTCTAAAAATTTTGCACTTGAATGCTTGGTGACGTGGATCATAGCTATTCCCAGTGCTTGGGAGGCTAAATAGCGAAATACTGAGTTCAAGTCCAGCTGGACTGCTTATTCAGACCCCCTCTCCCCTGGGCCAGGTGAGCTTAGTGTTTTCCCTGGACTCCTGTGGCAAGAGTGCATGCCTGGGGCCAGAGGGTTAGCTCAGTGGTTCCGGCGCCTGCCTCACAAGCGTAAGGTCGTCCTGAGTTCGATTCCCGGTAACCACATACAATGCTGGGCGTGTAGACTCACGCCCACCAGCAATCAACACTGCATACCACAGTGCCGGTGTGGTGGCTCACGCCTATAATCCCAGCACTGGAGAGGCAGAGGCAGGAGGATTGTTGAGTTCTAGGCTTGTCTGGACTACATAGTGAGCTCAGAGCCAGTCTGAACCACAAAGCGAGACCCTGTCTCAAAAAAAAGAAAAAAAAAGAGTGCATGCCTGGTCTGACTTGGTAGGCGTGCCCGAGTCCTGTGACATAGGGTCAGTTTCCTCGTCACTGAGTGAATGCTCTGGTTTGGGAAACATTACCCATTCTTGACAGTAAAGGAAATAGGGTTTGGATTAGGAGTTACCTTGGAATGAATGATAGAGATTAGTTTTTAAAGAATTGAAAAAGTACTTGTGCAGTTCTAGATCCCAGTTCAGTGATTCTTCAGTGGTGTAGGGTAATGACATGTTTGTTTGTTGTTCTTGTTGTTTTTTGAGACATGGTCTCGCTTTGTAGTTCAGGCTGGCCCTGAGCTCACTATGTAGCCAGGAAGGCCTCGAACTCAGCAATCCTCCTGCCTCTGCCTCCTAAGTGCTGGGATGACAGGCGTGAGCCACCACACCTGGGATTGTATGTGGTACTGATTCCTGGTGGGCATGAGTCGTTAAAGCCCAGTATTGCTGTATGTGGTTTCTGGGGATCGAACTCGGGGCTTTGGGTATTAACTCAGGACCTTGTGCTTGCTAGGCAGGCACCAGAACTGCTGAGCTAAATGTCCAGCTCGACATTTTAAATTCTAGTGTGAAACATTCATGTAAAAGGAACCTGGAGAAGTTACCATAGAATTAAAGTGTAAATGTAAAAGAAACATTACTGGAAATTGTCCAGATGATTTAACAATTGTAGGCAAAAATTTATGGAGCAAAATGAACAGAAAATTTTGGGTGATGTATTTAAAAATGAGAAACCAAATGCCAAAGTTTAATTAATATAAAAAGATAGGGAGATTGTTCTTAGAAGGGAGAGCAATCAAGAGATGGAGGAAAGGAAAGGATAAGGGATGGAAAAGTGAGCTGTGTTCTATATATGTGCCAGCTCCATACAAGGAATGTAAACGTGTACCTGAAGGGGGCAGTATGGGGATGAGTTGAGAGGGGGTTGGGGTAAAAAGGAATTAAGGTTTTACTGCCCTTACCACAAAGATTATAAATGTTTACTACGCTTACGGACTAATAAACTGAACTTTGAAACATAGTCTTATACATATATGTGAACACCATCTGGATCTTAATGATTAAATGTTCAAAGAACGTATATGAATAGTTTATGTAAGAGGAGAAATACAGGAAATAAAATATGGAATGCAGGGCCCAGGATTTAGCTCAGTGATTCCAGCAGGTGCCTTGCAAGTGCAGGGTCCTGAGTTTGATCCCTGTGCCTCATACCACAATTCAGGGCGTGGTGGCTCACACCTGTAATCCCAGCACTTGGGAGGCAGAGGCAGGAGGATTGCTGTATGAGGCTAGCCTGGGCTGCATAGTAAGCAAGACTGCCTCAAAAAAGGAAAAAAAATGGAATGCAGTTTCAGTTTAGAAATGACAGATGCCAATTAAAATTGATGAGGTAACGTTTTTATGCATGGAGTAAATATGGATACATTTTTTCCATTTTGTATAGCATGGTCATTGTAATACTAATGATTAGGAAATACAGTTAATGAATATGAACCTTGACACAAAATGAGACATTGACTAATTATATTTGAGTTCTCCGTGGCTAAAATCTGAAGGGTATTTACAAGAAACTGTGATTTTTGACTTAATAGTAGTCCTGCAGTCTAGAGGCTGAGCCAGGTGGATCACTCCAAGTTTGGGGCTGGTCTGATCTACAAAGTGAGACCCTTTGTCTCCTCACCAAAATTTTGTTGTTGGTAAAATAAGGCAGATAGCATATCTTACAGTTTCACCACTGAAATATTATCTATTAACATTTTAATGTTTTTTCAGTCTTTTTATACAAAGGTTCTTGACAGTTTTAATAATTCTGTGGTTTTGTCTTCAGACAGTCTGCGTAGGTCTTCTTGGCTGTCCTTGAACTCATTGTAGCTTGAGGTGAACTGAAACTTGCAATCTTGTTGCCTTAGTCTTCCAAAGTGCTAGGATTATAGATGTGTACTGCCATGCCATCCTCATTTTGTATTTTTAGATGTAATGTGTCCCTTCATGAGCTCAAGAGATTGAGGGATCTTTTGTTGGTGTATGGATTTTTTCCTCCATTCAATTGTCTTCCTTGGAAAATCTTGGAATGGATGATTTATGAGGTCTAGGATGGCCTATGTTTAAGAATGCATATGCAACCTATACTTTACCTACTTTATAGGGGGTGTGTGTGTGTGTGTGTGTGTGTGTGTGTGTGTGTTGAGATGGGGTCTTGCTGCTCTTTCCAGGCTGATCTGAAACTCCTGTTTTCCAGCAGTCTTTCCATTTCCTCCTCCTAAATAGCTGATGTGATTGTTCTTGCATTGCAGTATGTTGAAAATAAAAGTTGTGTGATACTTCAATCTAACCTCAGATTGCTGAGAGGACATTGATAATAAACTAATGTTCCTAGTGACCCTTCAAGTGAATTTCAAGTTGTTGGGCATAAAATTTTAACTTTTAATAGCTCTTTATAGATTTACTTTTAGGGTCTCATTATGTAGTTCATGCTTATCTTGAACTTAATATGCAGCCCAGACTAGTCTTAAATGCATAGTGATCCTGTTTTACTTCCTAAGTGCTGGGATTGCAGGTGTGCACCACCACACCCAGCAATTCTTTGGAATATCTTATTAATATATTAATATTTCGTTTTAACTTTGTTACGGGAAGTGTATACCAGATCTTTTAGTTTTTACCACTTAATAGTTTCAGAAGGGTTCCGATAAATCAAAATTGATGTGGCACTAATTACATCATTTAAAAGTCTTGGGCTGGGAATTATCAGCTGAGAAATCATGGAGGCCTGGAAAAAATGTTTTAGGGCAGCGGTCGTGAACCTTTGGCACAGGTGCTGAAAGCTCTAAAAAGTTTATGATCAGTTTAGGAGAAGCAAAAAAGTTTGGTATTGTAGTTTGCTTTAGTGCACAATTCAGGTGATGTGCTTTGAATTATATGTGTCGTAATGCCAGAATAGAAAGGTAGTTTACCTAAAAGTAAAGCTTAAATTATTAAACTATGTTAAAAAACCTTTCTGAGGGCCGGAGATTTAGCTCAGTGGTTCCAGCGCCTGCCTCGCACATGCAAGCAAGGTCCTGAGTTCAATCCCTGTAACCATATACCACAGTGCTGGGTGTGGTGGCCCACGCCTGTCATCCCAGCACTCTGGAGGCAGAGGCAGGAGGACTGCTGAGTTTCGAGGCTTGCCTGGGCTACATAGTGAGCTCAGGGCCAGCCCGAACTACAAAGCGAGGCCTGTCTCAAAAAAAAAAAAACCAGCTTTCTGAGTTGGTGATTTAGGTCAGTGGTTCTAGGCACAAGGCCCTGAATTCATCCTAAAACCACATACAGCAGTATTGGGCATGGTAACTCACACCCACCAGCAAGCAATACCACATACCACAATGCTGGGCATGATGGCTCACACCTGTTATTCCACCATTTGGGAGGCAGAGGCAGGAGGATTGCTGAGTTCAAGTCTTGCCCAGGCTAAATAGTGAGTTCAGGGCCAGCCTAAACTACAAAGCAAGACCCTGTCTCAAAAAAAAAAAAAAAAAAACGCACAAAAAACAAGACAACTATATAGATACATCTGTTGATTGTGATTTACCTAAATTGAAATGAAAGGGGCAAATGGAATATAGGCTTCATTTTTCATTGGTAATTTAAATAGAGAATGAATAAATTGTAACTAAGGAATTATGAATAGTCCTGAATGACAGCTTTTTAGTCAGTCATATAAAGAGTAGCCCTGCAGATAAGCAGGTGTCCAGAAATGTATCTTGAAATGTAGCTTCAGATGGGATTTGATTTGCAGATTACATCATGGCAAGATTAATATGATATGTGATCATTTGTTTTCTTTGGTCATTGTCTTTTAAAACTTCTAAGATTTTCCTTAGATTTAAGGTTAACTCTTAAGGTAGATTTTCTACCTAGTCAAAGCTATTTTCGTGAGAAGTGCCGGGCACAGTGACATAAGAGGCAACCCCTTTTTACAAGGTTTGGGAGCAACTGAGTCCTCCTTTTCCTCCTGTTCCCCTTTCTCCTCTGCACCACTGAGGTTCACCGAGCTCAAGCTCGCTGCGAGGTCCGGGCTCCTGCTGCCCTAGCACAGCCAAGATGAGATGTTGTCTAGCATGCACAGGATCCGGCGGTCACAGACGGGCTGTGCCTGGAGTGGAAGGCGAGGTGGTCGCAGGGCAGAGGGTCACACTGACAACCTGCACATCGGGCAGGGACCCCACCGAAGGCCCCCGTGGGCAGATGTGTCCAAAGCACAGTAGTTACTGGTGTTGATGTTGTGATGAACCGTCATGTGCAGGAAACCAGCTTTATAAAAGAGGCCTCCAAGAGTACATCGAAGATGATCGGAAGTCAAAGGCAAACTTGAAGAACAAAGACTAGAAAGAGTAAAACGTTTTATGACAGGTGCAGAACAAATCAAGCACATCCTTGCTAATTTCAGAAAGTGTCATTTCTTCCAGGGTGTAGTGGCTCACACCTGTAATCCCCATACTTGGGAGGCAGGGGCAGGAGGATTACTCAGTTTGGGCTACATAAGGGAGCTTAAGGTCAGCCTAAACTACAAGCAAGACCCTGTCCCCCGCCCCGCCCCGCCAAAAGTATCATTTCTTTATTGGTGCAAACATGGATCTGGATGGCACAGCTGCTCTCTGGATTACCATGAGCTTGGTGTGACCCCATTTATGATTTTCTTTAGGGATGATTAGAAATAGAAAAATGTGATGAGATTTCTGGAAAATACCTCTGATTTGTAATGGATTCAATGGTTACGATGGACCTATCTCTGCTGCTTGTTACCCACACAATACTAGGATTTTAGACAAATAGGGCTGATGTCATTTTAAATGCTTCATTTATTTTGAGTGTGATTTATTTGGAGTGGAGGCATTGGTTTTTAGGGGAAAAAAAATATGTCAAGTAGGTTGTCCAAAAATAAAATGCACTTAAACTAAAAAATCAAACAAACAAAAACCCTATTTTCATTATTGTGTCCTATTATGTCAGAGCCAGCCAGACAAAACAGCGGGGTCATGAAGTCGAGGGGCGTGGATTAAGAAAAGAGGAAGACAGGAAAATGGGCTCGGGAGGACCCCTCAGTCAATACTGAGCAGGCACCTGTTTATTGAGCAGGTTGTATTTATACTTTTTCAGAGGGCCAACATGGCCTCAAAAATGGTTACATTTTTTCTTATAGGGGAAGAAAAACAGGAACAAAGCATTGGGAAATCAGTACACAAACAGGAGAAGGATGTCAACTAGCACACACTTAATTAACTCTATTAGAGTTTAGTCCTAACCTACACAGGAATGGGAAGGAAAACAACATGTTGCCAATTTGAGGAACAGAGATCAGGGGTCCAAGTCAGAAGTCGTTTACCTTCTCAGTCAGGCATCCCAGTGCAGCGATCCAGAGGTCGCAGAGCATCTTGGGAGCTGGGCAGCGCTGTTTGGTATAGTGCAGATCTCGCAACTGCTAGTTGGTGCAGCACCCAGTGCAGATCTCCAGGCCTGAAAAGTCTCCTCCAGCAGGGTCTGCTTCCCACACTATTACAAACATTCTATTTCTCCAAGGTTCATTTAGTAGTAAAATTTGCCTGATGAGTTTCTTGTCTTTTAGTGGTAATTTAGGGCAGATTAGAATTATCTTCCAAGGAAAATTTTCAAAATAAAGATCTTAATGGCAATGGGTTTGTGTATTTTCTATGCAATACCTGTTTGAAACAGTGAAATTTTTCCTGAACTTGGTAAAATGTTAGATCAAATGAATTCTTTTGAAGATGGTAGTAGTTGGTGAGTGTCTGGAAATGGAGAAGTGAAGTCAGTCTTCCTGCCCTTTCTGGTTTCCTCTCTTTCCTTTCTTCCTCCTTTTCTTGCTTCCTGGAAGGTTGACCCAGCCCCTTCACACTGAGCTGTACCCCTGACCCTTTTTAATGAGTTAAAATTTTGGAGAGAGGATCTCGTTAAACTCCCTTGCTGGGTATACACTTGTGATCCTCGTGCCTTGGCCTCCCAGAGCCCAGGGATTATAGGTCTGTGCTCCCATGTCTGGCTGGGAAAAGTGATTCTTTTGGGGGGGGCGCAAATGACTATCAATTTATTAGAGTTAAGGCCTAACTCCCCACCTGAAACGCAAGTTCGTGTTCTCTAAAAAATCAAAGAATGAATTTTAGGAACGACGGAGGTTTGAGTAGGAAAATTTTATTGAGAGAGAAAGCCTTAAGAGAGACAGAAGGGGGAACCTGGAAAGTGGGTAACCCCTGGAAAAGTGATTCTTAAATTTACTTGAACATGGGAAAATAACTAGGAGGTGTAGCTTAAAAATTGATGTTTGGGGCCGGAGGGTTAGCTCAGTGGTTCC